>CAEFZX010015793.1:0-20378 GCA_903066825.1 Alfaro cultratus | reverse complement strand
AAGATCCAAACTGACCGAGAAACGGGGACTGACGTCTGTTCAAGTCACGAGATCATAGGCCAATTGTGACGTCACAGGCTGCGCTTTGACGTAACAATCTGTTTGCAGAAGCGCAGTTGTCAGCCTATTATTAGGTCTGTACAGTAAGGCCACCGGATATGACGGAGTAATGAAGAGGCGGCAGAAATATTAAAAACATTTTCACCTTCCTTACAGCTCTGTGAATCATATTGATAGTTTACCGATTTATTAAAGGACTAGTTTATTTATTCATTCAGTGCGATGGTCCGTCAAACAATGTTCAGTCAAATACAAAAATAAATGAAATTTTCTCCGTTAATTCTTGACATTTATAATGTTCGGTTATATTAAATTTTTTAAATGAACATTTTGAAAAACAAAATGTGATGGAAACGGCAAAACTCAAAAAAGAAAAATTCCTTCATTTTTCAAAAAATGTTTTTTACACTTACTTGACGTGTTTATTGGATTTTTTGGGGGAAAAAAGTTATTGCGCAAAAAGGGGAATGTAAAAACATTAAGCTCCATCACCATTTAAAGTGAATAATCTGAAGGCCATCTGCCATTTTACACCCTGAATATTTGATGTAGCAGAGATTTTAGTTTTACAGGCAGTGGAGGTAACTATAAATTAATCAATAATAATAATATAAAAAAATTCATCTCTGATCTGAAATCTCAACTAAATGCATCTTAATATCTGGGGGCTAAAGGCGCGTTGAAGAGCGATGGAGGGTCTGTAGCTGAACGATGCCATGAATTTATGTAAATAATTATCAAACTGTGTTATTTTCATCAAACTGTAAGATTTTCCTGCTGATTTAACCTCATTAGGTAAAAGAACTGGGTGAAGAAGACCCAGACCATGTTAATGGATCAGAACCGGAGAGTTTGATGTGTTCAGAACCGGTTTATGGTTCTGGTTTCATTCAGCTTCTATTGGATTGAAATGTTAGAGCTTTTATTGTGAAGCCCTGACATTCAACTTCCGGCATGGTGTGTATTTGTGGAGCCGAGAAGCTTTAAACGGCCGAGCTGCTGTTTCCAGCCATTAATGAGCATCATCGGAACATGAAGCGGGTCGGGGCATGAACATGGCCCAAAACAGAAGCTTCTTCCTCCAAGGTAAGCGGTGACACTCCTCACCGGACCGGACACCGGACCGGACCGGACCGCTGCAGCTGCTTCACCCGCACTCAGACACCGGGACTCCGGCTGGCTCCATGCTGCTTCTCCCCATCATCCTCTGCCCGGCCCGGGGCAGGGAGGGCCGAATGTTCAGGTCTGGACCGGCTGGGGGACTGGCTAAGGTTAGGGTTCGGTTGTTTGTGACCGGAATCGGCTCTGTTCTGAGGACTGCAGCTAGCCCCGTTAGCTTCTGCTAGCTGGATGTAGCTGCAGCATAGCCGGGCCTTCCTGTGGCTGGGAGGGGAGCTGGTAGCGCCAGAGCTGCTGGCTCACCGCAGATGGAGGCGCAAACAAGTAAACAATAAACAAACAAACAGATAAACAGCCTCTCATTGGCCAGAGTTCACTCACAGAATGCTAACTGGTGCTAACGAACATGCTAACAGGCTAGCTGTAGATCTGAGAGGAAAACATGTAAACAGAAGCAGGTTATTCTAACCTGAACAGGAGAATAAATCCAACCACATGAGATATTATTATGATTTTAACTGTTGCTATTATTATAGTTACTATTACTATTTACTAAAATCAGATAAAAATTCCTAAAATTAGATAAAATGTAAATAGAAAGGGGATTCCTTCAAATTAAATATATTAAACATAAATAAAAATATTAAAGGAGTTCACACAAATGAGATATATGTATGTGTGTGTGTGTGTGTATATATATATTATATATATATAGTGTATGTGTGTGTGTGTGTGTGTAGCAATAACTGATAAAATATCTTTTATCTGTTATTGATAACTTGTAACCAGCTCCTCTTCCTTGCTGAAAAGTTGTTTGTAGATTAGTTTGGTCCTAATTCAAGTGTTCTGAGATATTTGTACTAAAAACTAGATAAAATACTTTTTGCAGTAGAATTTGAGGTGCATTGTTGTTATGTCAACCCTAACCCTGCAGATCTTTAGATGGCAACCAGCTAGTTGGTTTGTTTTTGTCCTAAGTGTGTTTTAGGTTCAGGTATTTCTCTTTGAATCAGCTGGTTTAACATTTTCCTCCATCATCTTGTCTTCATTGGGGCTGGTTGTCTGTGTCGCTGCAGCTTGAGCCTGTTTGGGTCCAGTGTTCTGGTTCTGGATGTGTGGACCTCATCCAGATCCAGGTTGGTTCTGCAGATTACCTCCTGCTTGTGACCCAGGCTCAGTACAGGCGTCCAATCAGCCGCTTCACATCCAGGAAACAGGAAGTGGGAGTGTTGTGGTGCAGCTGGTGTTTCAGGTTAACGGTTCCTCAGCCGGAAAGAAGCAACAAGAGGAGAAAATAAAAACTAATTCATTAAGAAAATGCTGCAATAAAACAGTAGCAATGATGTAAATATAACCAAATAACTGTAATCCACGTCTTCCCAGAATTCCTCAGCCCCATCCGTCTGGTTCCACGTAGGACTGAAACGATTAATCAAATTAATCACGATTAATCGATATTTGAAATAACAATCAACTAATTTCACTAATTGATTAATCATTAGCTGGATTACACAAACTCAAAAAAGGCAATTTGATGAATAAAACCCAAATTCAGAGCAGTAATGAAGCCAAAACTGTACAAAAATATTAACATTTAGCATTTAATATAACATCAGCTTTCTCTGTAAATCTGTTTTACTCAAAACTCAAGTAGTAGTTTTAGCTTCACCTGGTTCAGATTTGCCATTTTAGGCAATAAATGTTTTCTTTTTATTTTAAAAAGTGAATTTAAATATTTGCCAGTTGGATGTATTTCAAATATTGTTTTAAAAAGGCTTTAGTGGTTAAATGAAAAATCTGTAGAAAATGTCTTTTTTAGATCCAGTTAATCGGTTAATCATCAGAATAACTGATTAATTGTCATAATAATTGATCAGTTAATCGCTTAGTAAAATGATCGTTGCAGCGTGTGGAGCGGCTCTCGATCGGATCCGTCTGCTTTCGGTAGTCGGTTCTTCAGGGTCCAGACTTTCTCCCAGTCGGGTCCGACTTGTCCCCCGGTCTGTGCATTTGGAACCGGTCCGGTTCGGCTCATGTGATGCTTGTGTCCTGACCCGGTTCTGGTTTGTGTTCTGCTGCTGTTCCTGTTCTGACCCGGTTCTGGTTTTACTCTCTAAGCCCTGAATAGATCTGAGAGCAGGAGAGATGGAGGCTTCAAGAACAGCTGGAGCTTCTCGCTTCCTGGTGACGCCGAGCTGGAAACCCGACACCAGTAAGCAGCTCTGCTCCCATGTTTTTATCCTGATAAGATAAAATTTTATTGTCATTGTCACATGAACAACGAAATTTGAGAAATGCCATCAGTCGGTGCAAAAAAAAGATAAATTTACACACAGTGTAAGAAGTAAATAAATAGCTGATACACATCAGTCATGATGATTAATGGTTATATTTGATTGCATGTAGTTTTTTTATTGCTGTCGGGTAAAAGCTGTCTCTAAGGCGGTTGGTTCTTGTTCTGGTTGCTCTGTGTCATATACCTGAAGGCAACGGTGTAAACAGAGAATGTCCGGGGTGGGAAGTGTCCTTCCTGATGTGTTGTGCCGTTTTCAGACAGCGGCCGCTACCAGTGTGGGGAGATTTACTAAAATCAGATAAAAATTCCTAAAATGAGATAAAATGTAAATAGAAAGGGGATTCCTTCAAATTAAATATATTAAACATAAATAAAAATATTAAAGGAGTTCAGCTCCGCCAAGGTCCTGTCCTGGTGCTGCTGCTCTCTTTCCTGTCACCGCCACCTTCATTAGCCTCTGTTAGCTTCCATTAGCCTCTGTTAGCTTTCATTAGCCTCTGTTGGCTTCAATTAGCCTCTGTTAGCTTCCATTAGCCTCTGTTAGCTTCCATTGGCTATTTTAGCTTCCATTAGCATCTGTTAGCTTTCATTAGCCTCTGTTGTCTTCAATTATCCTCCGTTAGCTTCCATTAGCCTCCGTCGGCCTCCATTAGCGTCCATTATGCTCCATTAGCCTTCGTTGGCCTCCATTAGCCTCCGTTGGCCTCCATTAGCCTCCGTTAGGAGAATCATTTAATACAGTTGTGAAATGATTCTCTGTAATCATTATAAATGTGTTTGTTGGCAGCTTTCTGGACTCTCTCTCTGATTAAGTGTAGGGCTGAATCGATTAATTGGGATTAATTGATTACCGTAATAATCATAAACTAATTTAGTAATTAATCGTTAACTGGAGCATCAAAGCTCCAAAAGGCTGGTCTCTGTAGAAGCCTCAGATGTGTGAAGTAAAATGTGTTAACGTAAAACCTGGGAATCACAACATTGTCATTATATTAGAATATGTGATGAAAAATGTTTTGAAAACTCTACACAGATAAATAAAACCTACAAAGCAAAAAAATATATACAAAGGGGAAAATCTGCAAACTCGCTTCACTAAACTGAAGTCCTCCTGACCACTAGGGGGAGTCTGGAATTGTTCTGTTATATTAAATAACTGCATGCTAAAAAAGCAAGTGGAATGCACTTTTTCTTTTTTCCACCCAACTTTCTTCTGAACTTCCTGTCTTTACTGAGCGCTTGGTGCCGGATAATCTGCTGGTCGACTCCCCCTAGTGGTCTGGAGGGCTAACATCAGTTTGTAGCTTTTTATACTTGTTTTTTTGCGACTTGCGTTTTGTTTTGCAGCGATTTTCTGTTGCGTTAGTTTTTGAGTGTTTGGGAGTTTGCTTTTCGTTTGAACCTGTGGGCCACCGTACTGAGCCCAGCAGACACTGTAACGAATAAGCAAGTTTCTGACAGGGACAACATCACAAAATAAAGTTATCACAGAATTTTTTATTTAAATCTGAGAAACAATAATTAAGACAATCAGGGATAAAATACAGTAAAGGTCAGAAGTTTACATACACCTGTTTGAAGTGAAATCGGACCAAAATTTTCTGGGTTTTATTTACCTTCAGGTTTGACATGAATAAAGGTCATCATGATTGTACAATCAAGCCTTTCTCCTCAAACCGCCACACTGCAGACAGGTCAAAGGTCATCATGGCTGACGGTTCTGGACTCTCTTCTCTGCAGGGCGAGTGCGGTGAGCGAGGAGGAGATGGAGCGGCAGCAGCTGATCCCCCCGGAGGAGAAGAAGGTAACTCCTCCTGGTTCCATCCTGGTTCTGACCCTGTTCTGATGGTTCTGGTTCTGATGCTGCTTTGTTCTGCTCCAGTCTCCTTCGTTAAAGCACTACAGTTCTCCCGACCCGCTGAGGACATACGGAAACCGACCCAGCATGCGGTCCCTGACCCGGCTGACCCCCCGGAGGTTCAGGTACGGCGCAGTTCTGCTTTTTCAACAGTACTGGTCTAACTGGTTGCACTGGTTTGTTGTTCCAGGACAGATTATCAATAATAGCCAATAAATAAACTATTAGAAATATTGTTTTAACTGGTCAAATTATCAAAGTGTCTTCAAAGAGTCGATGTAGATAGTGATGCTGTGGGCAGGAAACATCTCCAGTAGCAGTCAGTGTTGCATCAACCCTAAAGAGGCCTCTGACTGAAGAAGAAATCTGAAAGTCTTATCACCATAAGACATGCTAACAGCTTTAGCAAGAAATTATGGCCTTAAAATGTCTTAAATCTATTTTAAAAAGTGTAAGTTGGCCTTAAATTGTGAATCACAGACCTGATATTTAAACTATCTCATCTTGTTAATGCAGGTTTTTGTTTTTTGTCTAATATACCCGTGCTAACTTGCTAGCTTTTGATGGTGTCCTGTAGTGCAGAACCATCAGCCATGATAGTCAAAACAGTTTCATTTATAAAGCAGCTTTGAGCCAGAGACAACTCTGTGCTCAGAACAAGAAGTTATAAACATGTAATAAGAAAAAGCATTTAACAGATTTAAATAAAACAAATCTGTTAAATAGCTTAGCTAGCTAACTAAGTAGCTCTTTTGCTTGCTAGCTTCTGTACCAGAGCATATTGTCAACATCTTGCTAGCAGGGGTATGTTAGCAGCCAGTTAGCATTACCCTCAAACAAGTCTGTCTGATTGGTCAGAAAACGGGAAGCTGTCAGAACCTCCTCTGATTGGATGGGAAAACTGGTTAAACCCAGAAGGTTCTGAAAGTCCCACCAGATCAGAATCTTCATCATGCTGAGCTGAAAATCTGGGAAAAACTTTAAAGTTAAACTGGAAAATGGATCAGAATGAGAACTGGGTTAACTGGGTGGAGTCCAGCCTCCTGTGACCTGGTTGAACTCTGCTGGTTCTGATGGAAGAACGGCCGGAAAGGCGGTCCAAACAGCAGTGGGCCTTCATTATTCTCTGCAGATGCTGGTTCTGGTTGGTTTCTGATTTGTCCTGGTCCTGATCCTAATCCTGGTTCTGGTCCTGGTTCTGATCCTAATCTTGGTTCTGGTCCGCTCTCTGCCCCAAAGCGACGTGGCGCTGCCGGTACCGACGGCATCCTCCACCAGAACCGACCTGAACCTGATCTTCACCTCGGCGCTTCCTCCAGGGATCGTTCTGCAGGGCCGCCACTTCCAGCACGCCCAGGTGCCGTCGGCCGCCAGGAAGCCGGGTCAAAGGTCACCAGTCCTCACTCGCACGGTTCTGCCTCCTCATGTGGATGTCGCTAGAGACGCTTTGTTGTCCCTCCCGTCCCGCAGACACAACTTCTCGTCCACACAGCCAGCCGTGGAAGTGGACAGCATCGTCCTCACCTGTCAGGAGTCTCCAGGTAGAGTCCTGTTATGATGCTTCACGTTACCATGGAAACAAGCATCAAGTAGAGAGTCGGCGTTAGCTAGGAGGACTAGCTAAGGCTAGTTTCTGATCTATCTTCATCAGAAACAAACCTGCAGTGTTGCTTTGATTCTTTCATGTTAGAGAAATCCTTTCATCTCCATGGCAACCATTCAGCTGCTAAACGTGTGGGTGGACCTAGCCCCGCCTTCAAGGTGCAGCTCCTCCCACCCCCACTCAACTCCTTCAGACTAGCCAGAACTAATTACCAAACTGCTGAAGTCATTATAGGAGCTGCTGCAAGTAAAAACATTAAAGGGTTAATAGAGGAGCCATGTTGGGATGACTTCCTGGAGGCGGAGCTTCAGAGCAGGAGCTCTTAAAGAGATAGAGGCCCTATTTCAAGGTGTTAAGTCAGAAAGTCAAGTTTCTTTTAAGTCATATTTGATATAAATAACATTTGTAAAACAACTGAAGGTAGCATAGTTACTGACTGTGTTAGGAAATGTCACTTTGGGCCTGGAAAACACATAATTGCTGACTTTTACTTTGACTATACCATAGTGTTAGCCCCGCCCAGCAGCACCAGTTGATTTCACAGATTAATAAGTACTTGGTGTGCAGTAGCAGAACATAAAATCATTAATTCTCAAATGTTGTTTTTGAAAATTATTTGGTTTTAATAATGATATTTATTTTATATTTACAAACTTGATCAATTCTAAGTTAATGATTAATCTGAGCAAGGTGAGTGGGTGGGGCCAACTCTACTCTAGTTGACAGTGATTGGTCTGAGGTTGACCAATCAGACGTTAGATCTGTTTGATCCAATCATGTTGACCAGAGATATAAAAATTAATTATTTTCACAATTAAAGCTCCAACATTCTGATAGTTTCTGCATTTAATTATTTTATGTCTGCCTGGATGTGATTCTGAAACGACCGGAGCTGCTGTCATGAGTCCTGGTCGTCATGGCGACAGGTCAGCTGATCTGCCTGTTTTAACTGTTGCAGAAGAAGAACCGCTGAGCATCAAGCGGCGCGTCCAGCAGAGGAGGAAACCGCTGGAGGACGTCGGCTTCTCTTCACAGCTCCAAGCCCCCGAGGTGAGAGAGGCCGCACCGCGTTTCCCACAATTCATAGCTGGGACACACACCAGGAAACACACACTAGCCAACACACAAACACTCCAGGTCCGACTCCTGATGGTTTCGATTTTAATCGTTTTTGTCTTTTGATCCTTAAACATAAAAACATGGAATATTGTTTCCTCTGGTCTGTCAACAATCTAAGAAAATATTTATTTTATTATAATTGTTTTAACCCTCTGAAGCGTAAGCGGGTCCTTTTGGACCCGTTGAGGTCATCTTTTTGCAATATCTTTGTAATGAAAAGTTTTTATCAGTTTATATTCCAGTTATTCCTCAAAAAATATGTTACTGATATCATGCAATTCAAATTTTTAATTTACCTTTTATGCATTTTAAGAAATATCATGTTTTATATCACAACCCTTTCTGGGTCCAAAATGACCCGCATTCATTTCCTGTGGAGTTTAATGGGAATCTTTGTTTCCTACCAGCTGTGACTCAAAAAATTTTTTTGTGAACCAAACACACTGAGTCCTAAGTTTCACCCCTGAACAATAATATTTTACACTGCTAGAACTTTTACATTTAATTATCATCTTTATTTTTTCCTCACAAATATGTGTGTGTGTGTGTGTGTCAATCATGAGTACTGTGACAGTTATTGTGACGAATCAACATATTAGCCTTCTTCAAAGTTAGCCGACACTAGTTATCTAACCAACTAACTAACATTACCGCCTATACTTTATTGTGTCTCTGACACCCTGGATAAGAAAACCAAGCGAGGGAATGTGTTGAATGACATGCAAAACCTGTTGATCATTGCGTTCAAGGTTTGTTCCTTTGTCGTATCAATGAATAAAATGAAAATTTATAGCTATATAAGTAGATGCATAAATAAATGAGCCAGAAAAGAATAAACTGCCTTCTCTGGGTCGGGGGGGGATTTCCTGCCCCAAATAGAGGATTCAAGTATCTCAGGATCTTCTTCACAAATGATGAAAAATTGCATTGGGAGATCGACAGGCGGATCAGCGCAGCGTCTGCAGTGAGGCGCCGCTGCGCCGGTCCGTCATGGTGAAGAGAGAGCTGAGTCAAGAAGCGAAGCTCTTGATTTACCGGTCGATCTACATTCCTACCATCATCTATGGTCATGAGCTTTGGGAAATGTCCGAAAGAACGAGGTGACGGATACAAGTGGCCGAAATTAGTTTTCTCTGGAGGGTGGCTGGGCTCTCACTTAGAGATAGGGTGAGAAGCTCGGATATCCAGGAGGGACTCAGAGTAGAGCTGCTGCTCCTCCACATCGAGAGGAGCCAGTTGAGGCTCCTGGTCAGGATGGAACCTCTCTGGTGAGGAGTTCAGGTCCCACCTGGAGGAGGGAAAGACCAGGACACGCTGGAGGGACGATGTCTCTCTGCTGGCCTGGGAACGTCTTGGGATTCCCCTGGAGGAGCTGGAAGAAGAAGGAAGTCTGGGCCTCCCTTCTTAGACTGCTGACCCCGAGACCCGACCCGGGTAAGAGGAAGAAGATGGATGGATGGATGGATGGATGGATGGATCTATGAAATTCTGTGTATAACTTTAGTATTTTCATTTCCTGCCATGTACCTCGGAATACTTCCTGAGGGACTCAGTAATAATACCTGTTGAAGATATTTATGATTGTGAGCAAGAAGGCAATTACTAAATGTTGGCTCCAACCTAAACCCCCCACTCTGAAACTTGTGAATATTATAAACCTGATCCAAAATATGGAAATGTTGACTTTTACAATATGTCTCCAAAAGCAGAAAATGGGATCATTTTATAGCCAAAGGTGTGTAACAGTTAATTTCTGTGATTCTACATCATCACTCAGACAGACACCTGGGAGTTTTCCTCTCTATTTATTTTTTGTGATTCCATACAGCGAAATGTCTTTATGATCATAATAATCATAAGATCATTATGATCATTACATAAGATCATATGTAACGATCATACATATGATCGTTACAGTAGCCCTCACGTTTGATTGTATCTACATGTATGTTTAAAAACGAATAAAAATAAAGTAAAATAAAAACAACTAGTGGTCATCATGAGCACAGTAGCGCCCCCTCTTGGTGGTTCAGGGACTTGCTCCTGGTCATTCTTTGATTTGTCTGGTTGTCAGACAAAAATGATATTTCATCTGTTGTCCAAATGTGCTTCATGTTCTGAATCCTTTTAGATGAACTAGGTCTGTTTCCCTGGTTCTTCTTCAGAAATTGTCAATAATCTGAAAGACGGGAATAATTTGTCCGAAGGCAGAAAAAGGAAATCTGGGATTGATGGGTTCAGGTTTCATCAGCTGTCAAATAAATTCTTAGATACTATTTATCTGAAACAGCCATTGTTACTGCCCGGCTCGGATGGCCCCAACAAAAAAATAGGGAGGACACGGCAACCAGAAACATTTTTAGGCCTTCAGAGGCATTTATTAAAAACCCCAATTGTCCAGGGGAGCAATGGGCGGCAGACCCGCGCTCCCTCAGCCTGGTCCTTCCCCCCCAGTTAGTCCAAATCTCGGCTGTGCCTGGATCTCCGGGTCGTCTGCGCCTGGTTCTTGCGTCGGCCAACATTCCATGCAGATTTGGAGCAACGCTCCATGAGTTGCTCCATGAGTTGCTCCAACTCATGGAGCAACTCATGAGTTCCACTGGAAAGTCAGGTGTTCTGGACCACCTGGTCCAGAACAGTCCAGGTGGCCATGTAATCAGAAGCGCCTCCCACAATCGAGGACCTTAATTGACACAGAGTTTGCCGGCCACATCGTAGGGCCGTCAGCCATAAACTTAAATGATCCAAAGTTTTGGAAACTGGTCCATTCTACTTATGACTCAAAAACAGAGTTTCCTAGCTTCATCATCAAAAACCGAAGAAATATTACTTATAAATCTGAGATGTGAAGTCATTTAAATTAACATGTAACTGCTGCAGGCTCCTTTTTGACTCTAAACAGAAACGTAAAACGGCGGTGTGTGAGTGTCAAACTAGTCGTTCTGTCATAGGCTGTTGTGTGTTCCCCAGTATTTAAAGAACTGAAATGTCTGGACGTTAGGAGAACATTTCTGGTTGGTCCAGAAATACAGTCCCCAGAATCTGGAAATGTGCTTTTGCTCTTTCACTTTTTAAAAACGTCGATAAATAAACTTATTTCTGTGTTTTGCTGTTTGGCCAAAAGGTTTTTAAAAGTTGGATTGTGATCAACTGAAGGTGCCTAATTGATTTCTGGTCTGGTCTTATAAAACGCCATCATGTTGTTTCAGCCACTTTGAAAGCTGCTAGTCATTTTGTTCATGATGTTGGCTGGAAACATGCTGCTGTTTGAATTGACCTTTAACCCTTTGGACGTGGTAGATCACTTAAGCTTTAATTGATATAGGAGCCAAGCAGCAGCTGGGTTTGTAGATTATTTGTTAATAAGATCTCAGTTTGTGGAATAGTCTAATCTTTTCTGCATGTCACTAAAGGAGTTCCGTAGGGCTCAGTTTTAGGACCCATTTTAGTTCACATTAATATAAATACTGTTTTTGAAGTTGTCAAATGTCTACTTTTATGCTCATGACACTTTTATTTGTAGTTCTTCACTTTTACAAGCCTTTGAGTTTTTACAATTTGCTGTTGATATTGTCCAAATCTGCAGTGTTTGAAATGAGTTTTAAAAGCTGAAAAAAAACAAAAGTGGTGCTGATGTCACTGAGCACATCAAATATTCAAAGGAAGCAAACTAAACAAGTTGGCAGTTATAATTATCTGCTGGATTCTCAGCTTTCCTTTAAATTTCATATCACTAATTTGGTTTTCAAAATAAAGCGTAAGCTTGGTTTTTACTAAGAGAACTAATATTTCCTCTGGCTTTGGGCCCCAAGTTGTTTTAGCAGCAACATTTCTTCCTGTGGTTATGGTGGGCTTATGTCCATGTCTCCATGCTCTTTCAACACGGTTCATCATCCTGCTCAGGTTTCGGATCCGCCGCCTCACCCGTCATCGTGAACAGGATTGAAAATCTGCCTTTGGACTTTGAGCAGGAAACTCACTGACTTCTTTTCTTTGTGTAGTTTTCTAAGCAGCCGCCAGTCCTTATGAACGCCACCAATATTCACTAGCAAGTTCCCAGCATTGGGAAAATGTGGCTTTAGTTACTCTACTCCTTCCTCTTGGAATATTCTCCAAACTGAATTGAAACATGGTTTTTACAGGCAGAAGACATCCATGAACAGAACCAGTCTGTTGAAGATGTTCATGAAAAACGGAACCTTTTATCCAGATGTTAGTTAACTTTAAGAGCTATTGCTCCATCTTTTTTCACTCGACTGTTTATAACTAATTGTACTTTGCGTGTAAAATGCCTGTTTTGCTTTAAGTGACTTCTGTGCCGCTGACCTCTAATATGGTCACTCTTGTAAAACAGACTTTGGTTTTTAAGTAGTGAAATGAAGGTTAATAAAAAACTTAAACTACTTTCCTGGAATGAATCAGAACAGAAAGAATGTCATGAAAGAACAAACTTTGAGAAAGTATCCTCTGAGTCCAGGGAAGTTAGGAGCTGAAGGATTCATGGCTTCTGCTTTTTCAAACTTTGTTAGCTTTATTTATCCCTTCAGACCAGAGGTATCAAACTGCTGGTCCAGAACCAGAATCAAGTGGATCAATGAGCTCCTTGGTATTCAGCCACGTCCTGCAGAGACCTGCAGTTGGTCTAGTTATTAAATTCATGTTGGCTGAAGTAGAGGAATCTCTAAAGCTAACAGGACTGAAGGCCCTGCTGCTTTAAGACGACCTGCTTCTCTCTTTGGTCGCTGTGAATATTTCTGATCTGGGACTTTTGTTTTCAGCTTCAGATTTGCTTGTGGTAGCTCCCCGTCTTCTGCTCCAGCATTTTATGTGTTATTAAATGCAACATCAGTTTCCAGAAACGCTGCTGCTTCATGCCATCAGAACAAACTGCAAAACAATCTAACAGATTCATTTGCTGTTTTTTTTGATTGATTGATTCCTTTATTCAACAGACTCGTGGTCCACAAAGAGAAGATACACAGCAACACGACATACAAAAAACAAGAAAAAAATCAAATAAAATCTTATTAAAGACTTGCATACCAATATTTCCACAGGGCCGACTGGCATCTGAGCTCACTGAGAGGGACGGGAAACATTCACATCTCAGAAACATTAGATATTGGATCATTCAAATTTCATTTTTTATTAAAATTCAAAAACCCTTTATTGATCTCTAAGGTAGATTAAATGTAACTCATTAAGTGAAATTCTTCAGAGTTATTGCAGACTGTGATGGCTATTGTCAGGAAAGATCTCCTGTAGCAGTCTGCATTACAGCAGCTTTGAAGAAGCCTCTGATTGAAGACACTTTTTCAAAGACAACCTAGTGGAGAGGATGTTCAGGGATGTGTAAGTTTATTGATTTGATGTAAAATCCTTTTTTTGCGTCGTCATCTCCATCTATCTGCAACTGTAGAGTAAAACCAATCCATACTGAGGAGAAATATTTCTATTTAACAAATTATTTAGTTTTTATGTGTTGCATGTCCTGTCCAGCAGGGTGAGAAGTCCAACAGATTTGTCTGGAGGCTTTTGCTATGATGTGCTACTTTATACAAACTATTAGGAATGGCATTGAGTTTATTTTAAACACAGTAAACACGAAGAAGGCAGAAAAATAAAGGGAGCGAGGTTTGGCAAACAGCTTGAGGAGAAAACCTGAGAAGAGGAGCAAATAAAATGATAGACAAGAAAACACCCTAGAAGTTTTCTTCCACACCTTCAATAAGACAAAACCAGCAGAGAAGCTACAGCGACAAACTTCTGCATATTTAGCAACTTCACTGAAAACTGCAAAGTATAAATGAATACACAATGTATTTAGTGTCTGAGTGCACTTGTGGATACACAGCACAGAGTTTGTGACCAAGTCCATGGCCAGTGTTATCTGGACCACTTTTTTCAGTAACTGTCATGTTCTGTGTTTTTCAGTGTTTATTTTTCAGTTTTCTGTGTCTCTGAGTCTCCCTGTTGTCCTGTCCTCCCCTTGATTACTCCCAGGTGTGTCTCGTTTCCCTGATTGCCTCCCCGTGTATTTAGTCCCTCTGTTGTCTTTTGTTTCTTGTCGGGTCCTCGTCTAAGGTCGTTTTTGTTTGCCGTCTATGTCCATTCGTTTGCCATGCGCTACGTGCGATGAGTCCACGTTTCCGCTCAGCAGTGCTGCCAGGGTTGTTGGACTATTTTCTCTGTTGATTATTAAAACCATCATTTTTCATATTCTACCTGGGTCTCCAGCGTCTGCCTCACCACCTACGTCTCACCGTTCATGACAGTAACCAGTAATCTAACGTGTTGCTATTTCAAATTCAGTAATCAGATTAAAGTTACTTATCAAAATCACTTTGTGTTACTGTGAGTTACAACACAGTAACTCAGTAACTGTAATCCGATTACTGATCCGAATCAGTAATCGGATTACTGATTTCAAGGAGTAATCAGTAATCGGATTAAAGTTACGTTTTCAAAGTAGCTATGCCATCACTGTCCATGGAACAGGATCAGAACCGTGCTCATGTCCCAATTCACCATGGTGACTGGCCCGCCCCCAACACCCGCCCAGCACCGGCCTGCAGCCAGGCAAAACGACCAAACTTTCCCCACAGCAACACCAAGGGGGCCAACAAGCCTCACCTACCCCACCATAGACTAATGAACCCATACTGCCAGCCCCATACTGCCAGCCCCATCCATGCAGCCGCGTAGACCCTGCGATGCAACCCACAGCGCTAACCCTGCTCAAGTGAAAGCAGCTGGTGCAGCAAACCGAAGAGCCTCACAGAAATGCTGCAGCACCGTTCACATTGGAAAATGCCTACATCCAGGCCTGCCAAGCAACAGCCCCCCAATTCACCACTGCAACAGTGAGACCTTGTGTGTGTTCAGATGTCCACAAGAACCTGGCAAAAAACCCAAACACACACCACCCACCATGCAGCAGTGACTTTACAAGGCAACCAGAGGACCTGTCAGTATCTGCTCCACCACACAGCAGAGGGCAAGCTGCAGCAAAAAGCACTGGAATCAAACGCTGTGCACAAAGCCCCTCCACACAAATGTGTCCCTACAAAAACAAGATCAGCAGCATCTGCACCACAGAACATATGCCCGACGCCCAGACACCAGCTGGAAGCAGCTCTGTGAAAAACCTTCATCAAAGCCCACAAAAGGCAAAAAGTCCACAGAACTAAAATCATAACCTGCTGAGAAGCTAAGAGCAGCCCAGCTGAAGCCATTCTAACCAGGCAGACGGCACCAAGCACGCCTACAAACAGAACCTGAACTGGCAAGGAACAAAATGATACATTAGACACTCAGACAAAGTTTACCTACCCCTCACTTGTAGCAGAATGCACTCGCTAACGGAGACAGACCCTGTGTTGGAGGCATTCAGGGCACTTGAGCAAGGCATTGGCCCCAAACCCAGCAACATACCCTCTAGAATTTGAGAAGATGATTGGGTCTTAGACATGTACAAGACAAAAGGATGGAAGTTGATCAACCTATTTCCTTCTGGTGTGTGAGTCCTCAACTCAAAATTAGATTTTCAGCATTTGTTCTCATCTGATCATGTCATTTTAGAGACCATTGAATAACGAACATCTTTCCTTCATCGTCTTTCATCGTCTTCCCTGTCTAGTAAAATCACCCCATCATCTCTTGCAGCATATTTGCTGCGCAGCCTTGAGGGTAGAAAAGTAGGCGTGTGATCAGCAAATCGCTGCTTCTGACTTCCAGACCATCTGGGCAGAAATATGGGAGGAGAAATGAATCAGTGGCATCTTCTTCATCTCCTCCTCCTCCTCCTCCCTATCTGACAGTGAACCCTGGCCAGTTATTATACATCTGTGTTGACATTTATATTTATTCCAACACTAATTTTATGCTAAACTGAAATGCAACCTAAGAGCCTTTGTTTATATTGACCTTCAAGTAATGTTTGGTTTCCATCTGTTATTCATGAAACCATCAGTCTGTAACCCGTCACAATAGTTTCAATAGAAATTAGTTTCACCAGGCAAAACATTACGAACAGCTCTGATTTAGAATGTTAGGCTAAAGTTACAAGTTATGTTATTTAAAGACACATGATCGTATGTGTATAATCTATTGTTGAGTTGCTTTTATAATCTGGATATTATCTGCTAGCTTAGTTCTACCTTTTATACATTTGTACAATCTGTCTTATTTGCTCTTGAGTTGCTTCTTTTCAGATTTCTCTCTAAGTTGTTTCATAAATAACTTTTGGTAACGTTTATAAGACTGACATGACATTGTCATGAACATGGAGTCTCCACGAATGTTTGACTGTTGACACAAAGTGTCACTCGATAAATAATGACACTTTCAAATCAAAGTTGACACTTTTAATGCAACTTTTCATTGAAATGTGATTATTTACCAAATAATGCTAATTTATGTTATGTTTATGACAATGTCATGTCAGTCTTATGCACACCCCTTCAAATGAATGTTACAGACTTTTAGAAGGTCCTTATATAGCGTTAACAGGAACAATCATCCAACTAAACTTTCCTTTTTAGCCTTAAAATCCTCCAGTTCAGCTGCTGAGCTGCAGGTCCAGTTGCATTTGGTTCTAAGTAGAAGGAAAATGTTTTGACCAAACAGGAGGAATGCGGATTGTATTAACAGCCTGTTTAGGTGACATTTAGGAAGTCAACTTATGACTAGTTTCCAAATGAAACCAGGAAGGTCCCTTCACCAAAGACAAAGTGTTGCAGAGTTTGTGAAGAACCTCAGAGCAACCAACATCTGCACAGATCTAGCAGGAGCGTGCATGTAAACCAGAGACCTCAAACTCCAGTCCTGCAGGTTTTAGATGTGCCACAGGTACAAAACGCTGGAATGAAATGGCTTCATTACCTCCCCCTTGTGTGGATCAGATCTCCAGAGAGTTAATGACCTAATTGTTCTGTTCAGGTGGTGCAGCAGAGGCTCAGCTACAAGTTACAGGACTGCGGCCCTCCAGGACTGGAGTTTGAGACCCCTGATGTAAACTATGTTAGCATAATCAATGTCAGCTAATCATGTCGGTTTCCCCCCACAAATTAAAAGCATAATCTCTTTCAATTGGAGAACCTTAGTTTCAATCTGAGTTTATTCAGATTATGTTCTATATTTGAATACAATATTTAATCGATTGAAATGCCAGGATATTTATATCGATGCATATTCAACAAGGATACCTTCAGTAAACATAAAATCAGAGAAAACAACAGGGATGCTTTTTCTGTTTCATAACAAACCTTCATTTTTATGAGCAGATGCAGAACAATGTGACTGAATCTACAAAACCAGGAGAACAGAGTTTATACGACTAATGTTACGTCCCGCTATCCTCACCCCGGCTCGTTTTTATTTTTTATCACTGGTTACGGGAAAATAGGGCCGCAACAATAAGTGCGTAATGATGTAAACCAAAGGAACAGAGTAAAGAAAACAAAACGGGCCCCTGATGTAACACAGTGTGGTGGGGCTGACCGTCACGGCCAATCAGAGACGTCCAATTCCTCGACCAGCTGACATCCATCTAGAAGGACGAGCCCTCGCCATCCCGCATCCATCAGACGCTCCATTTAATAGTTTTATTTCTTTTCTCTTTTCCTAAAAACACACCTCTCGTGATTTCGTCAGTGGTTGGTCTTGGCAGGCTTTAACTCCCCGGCGCTATAATTCTTTAGCGTCCAGCTGGTTTTCCCAAAAACAAATCAAAACCAAAAGAAAACAAACTTCTTCCCGGCCAAAAACTTCCGACGCTCCCGTCTGGGTGGATCCGTCCCGAGGTGAAGGTTCTCTTTTCTGTTCAGAACCTTCGCTCACCGTACATTCAATGAATTGTCTTGCCAAAGTCAGCAGCTGCCGCAGCTTCATACAAGCCACCATCACTCATCGGTCTCAGGTGAGCCAACTGCCCAGCTAAAAACACTTGAGCTGGCGGAGCCCCGCCCCCCACCAGTGACCCGTCAAAGGTTTCCAAAAATAAAAACAACAAAGAAACAATCAGGAGATGGAAGCACAATGTGAGCATGTAACACTAAAGAAGTCATCACTGTAGAGACATAGAGATGAATTCTGGTCCAAATTATTTAGGAAAACTGCAAAAAGAGAGAGTCCTAATACCAAGCCTTGAGGAACGCCTTTGGTGGCAGTAAGGACAATAGTCAGTGTCAAAAGTCATTACAGGCTGGGATCCAGTTTAAGAAATTGTTCTGGCTAACCTATATGAAGTGATCTTTGGCTGTGAAAGCTTGGAGTCATGCAAACATTTAGTTGTAACATCTGTGATATTTCCTGTAAGCAAACTGAGCCCAGGATAAAATATTAGAGTCCAAGTATCTGTTCCACCTCTCACTTCACATATCGTTAAAACTGCCGATGGACCCAATTTAGAAGTGACTCAGTGTTTTTCTTTCCCTTTTCTTAAAATGTTTCATGTGTTTAAAAAGCAGAAGTAATTTCTGCTCTTTGCTCAGCCTCAGTTAGACCAACACGCATGTGAGCACACAGGTAACTAACCCACACCTGTTTTCCATCAGGTGTGGAAAACAGTCACACACAACGAGGTTTTTGTAGTACTTAGCAATAGTAGCATTGTATACAATAAAAAGGAGTTATGTTTTTGTAATTTTGGCAAAACTATTAAATCTCAACCCAGTCTTGACCCAATCTGTGGAAGGAGACCAAGGCCGGCCCTGCGCCCTCCGTCCCCGATGCTCATGCTGCAAACAGGTGCATTTGTATGACTTTTATTCTTTAATATGTGAAAAATATAAAAATCCAGATTCTGCAGCCTCTAACAGGCGTTGTCCTGAATTTATCCCGACGAAGCTCCTGCACAACGTTAGTTTTGTTCCACACTTTGTCCCCTGCATGGAGGAAAACGGTCCGTTTGGGTCTCAACTGAGCACAGAACTTTCCTTTTCCAATTTGTCTGTTTCTCTTGCATCACCTGTGGAAACGGGACTTCTTCTGGTTTTTTATGATAAGTGGACAGACCTGTTACCTTAGTTAATCAAAAGAAGAAGCTTTATGTCTTTGAAGACGAGGAAATGAAAGTGTTTGTTGTAATGATGGGGTTAGAGGGCTGTTATCTTCACTTGATCAGATTTAAATAAAATGAATTCTTGGTAGAAGTCACCGGATTATTTGTCAGCTGAGTTTCTACTTTTAGATTTTTATGCAGACCAGAAGGGTAGATGTGTCAGGAGCAGTTTAATTTCTGTATTTACTAGATCCACTTGGCTGCTTTGTGGAGGATTATTTTTATTCAGCAGGGAGAACATGCTGTTTCTCTCCCACATCTTTTGTTCCCCCACAGAGCCTGTCAGAATGACCAAACAGCCGTCATGATGATGACCCTCCCTTCGCTTTCATACGAGACGTTTCAATACATATAGAGACAACATACCGACACCAGCAGCTCTAATTTAGCTGGAAAACGATGGAACGCTGTTTAAGATGCTGAGCATGTTTTCAGAGCTCTGCGGTTTCCTGCATTCTGCTGCCCCCTATTGGAAGAAGGTTATTTTTAAATTAATAATTGATGAAACATGGGATTAACAGAATGGAACAAAATGTTACAAAACTTTCTTTTTCAAACAACTTTATGCATTGTAAGGTGGAACATCATGTCTGAAAAAACTGTTAATACAGGATTTAATCAGGATTACTCATATGGTTGACGAGTATTTATTGCAGCATAAAGAATTTCTATACCAAAGTTTCCATTAAGTGGTCTGCAGTCGTTCAAACGTTGCACAGGGGGCAATAATTGACAAAAAACAATGTTTAAATATAGTTCATAAATGTCCTCAGGTGTAATAAAAGCACACTTACCTGTTTTTGTAAAGATTAAACACACATTCTTCCATCCACTGCATGGTGAATACCAGCAGTGAGAACCAAAACCTCTGAAACATTAAAAAGAACAAGAATGCAGTTTGGACGCTGGGGGTCACCCACACACTAAATAGTACTTCCAGTTTTACAAAATAAATTTATGAAAATCATTTTTTTCAGCACAGTGAGAACCAATTATTCAAACTGATCTGTTTTCTTTACAAATGAGACATAGGGTTAGGGTTAGGTGGGTAAGTTCTTTCTCGACAGCTCCCCCCACCTCGTCCGACGACTGGGCAGTTGAAACTGGGGAGCTGAAGGCAATGCACTGGCCGCCGCACGCCGTCCGCAGCTCCTCAATCCTCTGGTTGCATCCAAGGAAGTGAGAAATCTGTCGATGTTGATGTGTGACCTTGACTGTCGTAAAACCCTTAAATCCCAAAGAAAAGCTAAAAACTTGTAAA
>CAEFZX010015792.1:0-11266 GCA_903066825.1 Alfaro cultratus | reverse complement strand
ACGTCCTCCACCTCCTCCCCTTCCTCTCCTACAGCTATAAATAAAATAAATAACGCTAAGTTCATAAATTTTGACTTCATTTGACTTACCCTAACCCTAACCCATCTACATATCATTTAAACTAATGTATTAACTTATTTTTCTTGTGTCTTGTGACGTATACTGTGCTGTCAGATCAGCACAAACTGTCACCACCGGCAATCACATGACTACGACTAGTCGACATGAAATGTAAAAACTCGCGAGACGTCCTAGAGTCGACTAGTCGACTAATTGGTTCAACCCCTAGTAGAAAGTAATCCTGCATCAGTTCATCTGGTTTGTCTTCTCAACCCTCCAGTTGGTTTTGGCAGATAGCTGCTTGTACCGATTCAGGTTCTGTTTGTGCTGGAGGTTTCTTCCTGTTAAAGGCGAGTTTTTCCTCTCCACTGTCGTTTTATGCATGCTCGGTATGAAAGATTGCTGCTGTAAAGTCAACAACGATGCCAGGGATTTATTACCGTCGCTGCTTGCTAGTCCAATCTGCTGGGTTCTTTAGAAACTGTATAAACTAGTTTGAATTATATCATTAAATATAATTCAAACCGGATAACTGGGATCAATTGGAATGCATGCAAGATCAACTAAAATAACATTATTTTGTAGAGAGCTTTAAGACATTTGGTGTGAACTAGAGCTATAAGAATAAACTGAATTCAATTATGTAATTACATAATTTTGCATCAGTTCCTGCTAATTCATGTTTATAATGTTTGTGCTTAACCCAAAGTTAAACCTTTCCTGCTTCTTTCAGGACCTGAACCACAAGCAGGGAGATTTGTTTTAATCTGAAGCATGCAGTTAAACAGGGATTAGTTAGAGCTTTGAAGGGTTTCAGGATTCCCAACAGATCTTGACTGAACTGATTCAGTGTTGACCAAGTTTAACATCATTAATCACCACTTCTCCCAACAAGCTAAAGAAAACTGCAGTGAGGCAAATGAAGAAACAGAGGGAGAAGAAATGTTAGAGAAAAGTTTAATTTACCACAAACTCTGAGTATGTGCTGGCTACAGAAGCCATGCTGAAGTTACGTGGTGGGGTCTGCAACGCACCACTCACGGGGGTCGCCTTGGCCTGGGCCTCGTTCTCCTTGTTGCAGTCCAGAGTCCTGGGGTGGGGGGGCTTACTGCCGCCCGGCGTCCGAGCCGCAGGAGTCTGGAGACGGACAGATTACAGAGTTCCTAAACGCTGAATTTTTACAGAAAAACTTCGGTTTGTCTCATTCTGATGAAAATATTGACCTAAGAAACCTTTGGTTTTTTTCCTCTATATGATGCACAAATAATAAAAAAAGTAAAACAATATTGAACATGGCTTCTGATTTGGCTGTGTGGTCAATTTCATTTTTGTACTTTTTTCCATGTGAACCAACTCTAATCAGCTTCATTTCAAAACCAGAAATAAGATTCTGCAAATCACGACAGATTCTTTGAAGTGCAATTCGTGAACTTTAAAACATTTTTTCTTTTTATATACAAAAACGCATACATCTCTTTGTTATAAACCATTCAGGTCTAAAACCAAGGTTTAAAATCAAGGAGTGGACCTAAAGTTAAAAAACTAAATCTGACCATGAAGCTCAAAATCAAATTAAGTTTTAATGTAGCAAATTAAAGAAAAATTATACTATCTGAATACAAATCAAATAAAAAGGACTTAATCTTTACCAATTCAGATAAGTATACACTGCTAAACACACATTTTACCAATTTTAAACTAGTTTCTAGTGCAAATATCTTAGTACACTTGAAATAAGACAAAACAAACTTAGCTTGGTTTAGTCAATAATTCCTTAATATTGATGGAAAAGTTCTAGTTCCACCAGCAGATTATTTCACTTATAGTAAAACATTTTCCCCGTATTGTAAGTGAAATAATTTGTCAGAGGAACTTGTACTTTTTTAATCAACATTAAGAAATTGTTTACTTTGAAAATCAAGCTCTGATATGTTGCAGAAAAGTTACTTGTAAGTTAGTACGCTTGAAAAAAAGACAAAATTAAGATATTTGCACTAGAGACTAGACCACAAATACTTGATAAGATTTACATTTTTTACAGTAACAGCAGAGAAGATGGGGAATTGTTACAAAAGAAAAGCAACAAAAAAATGTTTAAATTCTATAG
This sequence comes from Alfaro cultratus, assembly GCA_903066825.1. Taxonomy (NCBI): domain Eukaryota; kingdom Metazoa; phylum Chordata; class Actinopteri; order Cyprinodontiformes; family Poeciliidae; genus Alfaro; species Alfaro cultratus. The sequence continues at coordinate 9,099 of CAEFZX010015792.1, read as the reverse complement.
GCTTGTTAATTTATTCTCATCAGAAGAAATCTGATTAAAATATTTCACAATATTTTGACAGATTTGTCTCTTTGTCCTAAAACAGAGCGATGCTGGCAGATTAACATGCAGCTGATGCGTTAGCCTGACCTTGTTAGCAGAGAGAGGGAGGCGAGGCACGGGCGAGCGACAGACGGTCCCGCAGTGAACGGAGCGCGTGGTGCTGCTGGAGGCCCCACTGGACATGCTGGAGGTGGCATTCAGCTGGCAGAGGGAGACGGACAGGTGTTAGTGCTGAACGGGTTTCAGGTTTTAAAGAAGTGGGGTTCTAACCTTTCTGGATTTATTGGGGGTGGTGGTGCCCAGGAACCTTCGCTTGGCTGGGGTTCGCACTGCGGTTCCGTACAGCATGTCCTCCTCCGTCTGTTTGCTCTTCTTTAGGTGCTGGAAGGATTTCATCAGCAGGAAGAGTTAACACACTTCTTAAACTTGTACCAAAGCTCAAGTCAAACCTTCCTCACCCTCTCGAGTTTCTCCTTTTCCTTCTCGATCCGGTGCAGGTCCCACTGCTCTGCCACGTACTGCAGGAACATCTGACCGTTCACCAGGAACTCCCGGCCCTGCTCCTCCTCCCACGCATCTATCTGGGCTTTCAGTTTCTTTTCCAGCTTGAAACACAAACACACATCATTGTATTAATGGTTGTCAGATTTCACATATTTCACATAATTCCTGACGTCATTTCTTACCTTTGGGAGGCTTTTTTGAAGCTCTGACCTTTGTTTCTCCTCTTTAAGAAGATTTCCTCCCCTGTTAGCAAACCGTGTTGGATCTGTGGCTTTCTTCTACAAATGACAGAGAAATCCACATTACAGAATAGATGCTGGCTGTGTAGCATTGTGAGATGGAAGCTGTGCTTAAATATATCCTCCAGGTAATGCTATGCTAGTAAACGCTATTCTGTGTTTGCTGCTATCACGTTAGCAAATGATGCCATGTAATGCTACAGTATGCTATTTTGATTTATGCTACCTTTGTTGTTATTATTATTATAATGCTGCACTATGATGCTAAGAAGAGAAGTACTGTTATTCTGAGCTACACTTGTTATTTTGAGGTTTCACTATGCTATGCTTGCTACCATAATAATGCTAAGCTATTCTGAGCTAAGCTGTGTTTGCTATTATGATGCCGCCTTGATATGCTAAACTTTTATTCTATAATGCTGTATTTTGGTGCTAGCTAATGCTATGCTACATTATTCTGAGCTATGCTATATTTGCTACTACAATGCTGTACAATAATGCTAGCAAATGATGTTAGGTAATCCTACACTATTTTACATCTGCTGCTAATTCTGTGCTATGCTAGCAAGTGATACTAGGCTAATGCTATGCTATTCTGAGTTATGGCATGTTTCCTACTATGATTCCACTCTGTGTTTGTTATTCAGTGATATGTTATATTTTATCATATCATCCTTCCTTAGCTTTACATGAGTCATGTTTTACCAAAGCAGTTATTTTTACATCTTAGTTTATGATGTTAGGAGTTTAAAACTCTTTTGATCCTCTTCATTTTTTTCTAATATATAATAACCACCAAAAACACCAGCAGCTTTGCTTCAACCTGCTTGGCTGAGGTTCAACAACAGATTCTATTAAATAACTTTCTTAATTATTTGGGTTCTTTCAAAAATATTAAAGTGTTTTGAAAACTTCTCACAAGTTTTCAGCTGATTCTGAAACAAACAACTCAGCGAGAAGAACAAGCTGTTTTTTTTTTTTAATACTAGTAAAATAAAACTGACTTTACTGATCTGTAATCTCTGTTCTCAACAATAGAAATCAGACAAAAACTTTAAGATTCCTTTTTCAAACTTACTTCAAGTTCTAAGAAGAGCCCCCAACTTCCTTCCCACTTCTGGACTCCCTCGAAGAGTTCTTTGTGATCCTCGTAATGTTGCTTTAGGCGCTGAATCTCAGCATCATGCAGAGCCAACAGCTCCTCATTAAAATCCTCTGAACACATAAATGCAGCATGAGCCACGGAAAACGAAAGCGCAAGATGATTTCATTCTAACAGCAGAACTTACCACTAAAATATGGTGCAAAATCCTGTCGTTGGTCAATGCTGAAAAAACACTTTTCCCAAAACACGGCGATCTCTGATCGAATGGCTTCCGTCACGTTTCGGATGTTGTTTAGTTGAAGCTCCTCTAAGCGATGAACTTCTGTTTGTAACTGCAGGGACAAAAAAAACATTTACAAAGTAAAATAAATGGAAAGAAAAACTCAACATCTGGTTCTGATATTCACAGTTAAAGACACAGTATTATGTATTTACACATGGTGCCATTTCATAGCACAATCAAGTCACTATGTTACCTTCAGTTGTTATGAAAATGCTGAATATATCAAATATGACTTAAAAGGAACTTGACTTCATAATGTAACATCTTGAAATTGGCTCTCTGTCTCTTTAAAAACTCCACCTTCAGAAAGTCATCACAGCATGGCTCCTCTATTAACCCTTTAATGTTTTTACCAGAGTTTCACTGAGAAGTAGCTCCAATAATGAGCTCAGCAGTTCCACCAAGTGTTTGCTAATTTCTGCCAGCTAGTCTGAAGGAGCCGAATGAGGGAGTCCTGTTCTGTGAGGTGGAAGCTTAGAAACTGCAGCTCTGAGGAGGAGCTGTGCCTCAAAGGCGGGGCTAGGTCCTCCCAGACGTTTTGCACAGCTGAATAGTTGCCATGGAGATGAAGGAATTTCTCAAACATGCATAAAAGAATCAAGAAAACACTCCAGGTACGTTTTAATGAGGGAGTAACATAGCGTGATGTAAAGCTTAACTTTGATTTTACGTGATACTGTCCCTTTAATGATAAGTACAGGATGAGAGCAGGTCATCTCACCGCCTCCAGGTTCCTCCTCCTGGACGCCACCATGTGCTCGTTCAGAAGCTGCCTCTCCTCCTGGGGAGCCTGCAGCCGGTCCCACAGCTGCTGGATCTTCTCTCTGTGGCTCTCGCAGATCACCTCGTTCTCCGCCTTCCGCTCCTCCAGCTGCAGCATCAACATGGCGGAACATCAAAACTGAAACCAGTAAACCCAGCCTGACCCTTTACAAGCTTTAAGTAAAACATTAAAGAGTTCCACTTTTTGCTATGAAGTGAAAAGCTCTTGCCTGACACAGGAGCAGCTTGAGAGACGTGATGTTGTCCCTGGACAGGCAGAAGGCGTTTTCATCCTCACAGACGACGTCTTTCTCGAAGCTGGTCTCTGGGAGATGGTCCAGCTCCTCCATGAGCAGAATGATCTGCTTCTTCAGCTCCATGAACTCAGAGTATCTCCTTGCCTTTCAGGAGGACAGACAAGCCACAGCGTCACAGTACGGCTCACTCAAATCACAACCGTTATGTTCTTCACAGAGAAATAGATTTTACCCATCAGCCATCACTACGCTGAATGACACCAAGTGGACAATCTGAACTCATCTATTTTAGTTTTCAGTTACCATTTTAATAACGGAATAAATGCGATATTATATGAGAGAAATGTGGTTGTACATGGTTTCGTTTTAACAATGAAAGGTTTTCTGTTACAGTGACTCTGCCACTCTCCAGGCATCAGACGTCTCAGCTGTAACAAGCATTTTTTATAATCCTGTTTGAAAGATGCAAACAGGATTCCTGCATATTTTTTATTTTAAAAAAATCACACTGAGCTCTGTCTTGCAGTTTTTAGATTATTCCAGCTGTTTGTGGACAAAATGTTTACCGTGAACCTGAGTGGTCATCTGTCGGCACATTTTGACTTCTAGTTTTCAGACTGTGGTGAAGCAGCATTGCACTAAGGAATGAAATGACCTAGAATGGAGAGGATTCTTTAGAAGCACTGTTTGTTTGTTTTATTTTCACAATAATAAAGTTTGACATTTTAGATCCAGTTCAGGTCCAGCTCTGCCTGAACCTAATGCTGCCCAGAAACCAGAGGAAAAAACTTTAAGCTGATATTTACCATGTCTACAGTTTTCAGTTTCTAAAACATTGATGAATTTTAAAAACTCTTTTAAGATGCCCTAACTTGTTTTGTTTCTCATTTAGAGGCAGATCAAGTCTGCTTCTGGACAGAGTGAAGGTTGTAGTGATGAAAAAAATGTAAAAAAATCCACAGTTTGACCTGAGAAGAGAACCGGAGCGGTTCAGAGAATCCGGCTTCCTGTTAGCGGTAAAACGGCTACAGTTCCTACCTTTTCTTCGTTCTGCTGGACGATGTGCTGCCGGAAGTTCTCCAGCTGCTCCAGCGAGGGAACGCAATCCGAGGCAACGCCGTACGGCATGGAGCACAGAACGTCGCACAGGTCCTGGTCCTGATCCAGCAGAGCTTTCAGCTGCTGCATCCGCCGGTTCCGCTCCGTCATCAGAGCTTCCACCTCAGTCCGGATGTTCTTCTCCTGCTGCAGCATGCTGATACCATCTTCCTCCTGCACAGAAAAGATTTATTAATGGAAGGTTAATAAAGCCACTTTCACCACTAACAAAACAGCACCAAGAGGCGTAGATCTGCAAAAACTAGACATGCAGTGGATTTTCTTCCTACGTATCCAAAGTTTTGATCCACTCAGTCATTCCAACAGGTAATAACCGGTTGGAAAGACAAAAAGACGATTTTACCTCAAAAACAGGAATCTGGAGCTCTAAACAGAGTTTCTCCATCTCTGTCCTGCAGGTCTGGATGCTGCTTAGGAGTCTTTTCTTCAGTGATTCTTCCTCTTTCACCATCATCTCCAGTAGGTTCTGCAGGACAAATCACAGGGAAATCAGCAGATGCCTTCAGTGGACACAGATGTTCTCTGCTATCTAATTGAAAACCATTTTGACAGGAGAAACTCTGGCATTTTTTAAAAAACCTGCCAGTGTAACCTGTTGTTGAACATGCTAAACATTTACATTTATTTAGAAATCCTACTGACCACAACTTCTACAAATTTACTGTTTTAAAATTGCAGCTTTGTCTGACAAACATTTCTACATGTTTGTAACATTTTGGACATTAAACACACAATAATCACCAAGATGTGTTTTATTATTTACATCAGCGGTGTCCAAACGTTGTGGCCAAAATCGTCTAGTCAAAGTAAATGTGGCAAAATAAAGTAGACTAGTTTTGTTTCTTTTGTGGGAATAAATGTTATTCATTGTAGATCAAAACATTTAAAGTCATTTTGCAAATTTGTTTTTATTAAAAAGATGGGTAGTTTTCAAATTTGTTTGGGCTTCTTTCAATATGTTTATTCTCAGATTTAAAAAAAGGTTTGGCTGACTTTCTTTGAAATTGCTTGCTATATTCAGCAAGTTTAATAAGTTAAATAAAAGTTTGGGTGCAGCAACGTTAACTTTTCAGCTCAAGTCTCTGCATAAACTTGCTTCTATTTATTATAAAAAGTTTAGTCGTAAAATATGATCACTTTGTGTTGTACTTAACATTTTCCATTGCAAAACAATTGTCAGCAATAATTGTTCCCTGATTAAAAATAATAACTTAACTGAACAAATTAGTCATTTCTGAACAGCAATTCAGAAAACAAAACACAGTCCAAGGGCCACAAATGACCCCGGATCTACATGTTCCAGAAATTAGGCAGCAACCTAAACAAATGTAAGTTTTAGCAAATTTTTAACAAAATAACTGCACTGAATTTCAACAGAAAACAATAAAAGTACCAGTAGTCGTTTTGTTCTGACTATTTTCCTTATTAGGTTGGAAACTATGTGCAAAAATCAATTCAAAATAGAAGAAAACATAAACACGTTTTTCCAGAAAACCTAAAAATAAGACTAAAGTGCTTTCTCTTTAAGAATGAAAACAGATTCCTATTGTAGATATTTATCAAACCTATAAGTTTTCTCTTTTTTCAGACATTTGGGGCTTTAAACGGTTTATATTTAGCTGGACTGAGAGTTAAATTAACTAATCCACAGATTTCCACCCAGCTGACCCATCAGTTTTAGTTTTTAAAGACATTTTAAGAGGAGTTTCCTCACCCTAATGTGGTTTTTGACCACATTGGTCCTCTGCAGCCTCTGGTCCTCCGGGATGCCGATCTCCTCCCAAATGTCCTTCAGGTGGCACAGCGCCTTGTTCAGACACGACACAGCCTCTGCTGCGAGCACCTCACTACAGCAGTCACAAAATACAACAATGAGCTCAGCAAACACCAAATAATCACTTAAATATGAGCCCTAGATAGGCTAAAAGAAACTGTCAAAATTTGAGATTCTGGATTCAACGTTAGCCTAACGCCAGATTAGCTGTTGGCTAACTTGTACAACTCTTCGCTACAACTTCATTTTATCGTCAGAATAAACGCATAAACACCGAGATGTAAAGCTTGAATCTTACCTCTTCCTCATTGTTAAATCCCACAGCTTCAGAAAAGTTTATAAAAACGCTTTCATTCGAGAAAACAAGACGACGAATATCTCCGCTCTGGCTAGTTTCACCTCAGTCCGTTTGTCACAGCAATTCAAAATACGCGTTCCACAGGTTTCTGGCTTCTGATTGGCTCTTGCTGTGGGGGCGCTTGATAAAGCAAACCGGAACGTACCGCCGGAAGCGCCTTCTGTTCACCGCCCGTACTCCAGCCGCTTTGCTTACGCCCATGTTAAAAACGCACATACACTACTTCCATAGTGGGTGTGCCGTGTTACTAAATTAGAGAGATTAAAATACATTTGCCCGAAACGGCTATAAATGTGGCTAATATTAAAGAAAATGAACACAGATGTTTAAAAAACATATTTATTCACATTTTTACAGTTGTATTGATAAAGGTGACCAAGCATTAGCAAACATTCTGAGCTGACAGGAATGTATGATATGAGGCGACAGGAATGTGTCCAGGCAATTAAAAAGTAAAATGTCCTCGATGGCTTCAAACGTTGTTGTCCAGCAAAGCTTCCAGGAGCCGCGAACTGTTTGTAATTGCAGTTGTTACCACAATGAATTTATAACCTGGGAAACACAGCAGCAGTGTCATGATTATTCGCCTTTTCACTAAGAAAACATTTAGTTAGGGAAAGCAAACACAGCAGGGGCGACCCAAGACTGTCTGGGGCCTTGGGCAGGTATTTATTTGGAGGCCTACTTCCTGTTTAACCTTCTTTTCATTTTTTTAATTGCACAGAGCAAAACAAATAACGCTAAACCAGTAGGTAACAATAAGGTGGCTTTCTGTTAACCTCATGATCTCAAGCATTTTAAGTTATAGTACCTTTCTCTTTTCCCAGAAAACGGAGAGCTGAAATCTCAGAGAAGGTGCATCCACCAAGGAACATGACCAGAATGATCCGCTGAGCATCGCTTTTAGACTTGGGATCAGCACCTGTGCCGCCCGATATTGGACAGAAAGAAATTTTTATTATTTTTTTTAAATCAATGAAACAGATCTGGAATGGATTTTATTGCACAAGCAGCTTCTTCACATTTTAGATTACAAGAAATTTCCCAGTCATCTAACCTGTTGCAGCGAATTCATGCCCATTGATCAGCCTGGTTACTTCTTCCAGCCCCGTCCAGCCGTCCCGCTCTAACACCTGGGTGAAAACCAAAGAAAATAGGAACATTTTGTTTTACTCTTGTAAATAAATTCCCGTTCGTTGGAGTGACAGGACTCACCTGCTCTATAATTTTGCAGCTCAGAGGGATGTAGGCGCCACTGAAGATATAAGCCATGTCCCGAGGAACACGTAGGTCATATTCTTCATCCGACTTTGGTACCTTTATCCAAAATAAACTTATTAATGTCAAGTTTCCTCATGAGAGAATAGGAAACTTAAATAGCTGGGATGATCTTTGTTCTTTACCAGGTTGAGTTTTCTACTTAAGGCTCTAAAGTGGCTCTTCTTGGCCAGAGAAGAAAAGGCGTCGGTCAGTTTCACTACAAAACAAAGCAAAGGTTTTTAAGGCTACAGATACTGGCCTGAGAATTCAGAAGCTAAACATGTGGCCACAAAGAACCTGTAATACTGGATGTGTTAAACTGTGTTTGTCTGAATGTCTCAGAAACACTTTAAAGAGTCAAAACAACAGTTTTCAGAAAGTTTCAACCTGAAATACAGGAAACAATGAAACAGCTTAAGCTGAGCCCACAAGAAAAAGAGAACACTATTTGATTCATTCTGTATGCAACAAGTTAAAAAATGCACATCATTGTTTATTTTCCTGTCTGATTTTGTTGAACTGATCCAGTTTTACCTGCAGTTCTGTCGTTGACCAGTTTGCCCACTTTGCTCTCCATGACGGTGAGCGTCTCCCCCGGCTGCTGCTCCACCAGCAGCCCCAGCTGCCTCAGGTTGGAGAACGTCAGCAGGTGATCCGCGCCGTAGCTCTGACGGAAACCAGCACAGGAAACGGGACGGATTAAACACAGAGCTGTGGGATCATTCATCAAATCACGTCAGCGTTTCTCAGCAACACACGGCTTACAGGTCGAACCATTCGTGTTAACTTGATGACAGAAGTCAGCAAATTAAATTACAACTTTTGAAGATTTTCTACTTTCTAATAGAAAATATTTGAAATCTTAAAGAACTTAATTTTTTGAAATGATCTATTTTGAAACCATCAAAGGAAACGTATCAGTATTCTTATTTTTTGTAGGTAAATACACATTTTGATATTTATCCTCAGCATTCCTGGAGGCTCTCATTAGTTTTAGGAGCCAGAAGCTCAATTTGAGAAAATGTAAAACTTCCACGTTATTTTCACTGGAATATCTTAAATATTCTTAAATGTTAAGAACAACAAACAGGAAAATTAAAGTTTGAACTATAGCCATTAATCAGCCTTTAATTTTATTTTGCATGCAAAATAAAATTTTAATTGTTACAGAATAAAATATTTTGTGTTATTTTCCAGGGGCCAGACAAAAAGCAATCCAAAGAGTAATTTATTATTATTATTTAATCTATGACAACCTAAATTAAATTGTAATAAACATTCAGCTAACTTGGCATTAAAACTGTATCTCAACAACAGATAAGATAAGATAAGATTTATTTGTCATTGTCATCCACAGATTACAACGAGATTGAGATTGTGCTTAATTCGAGTTGAG
>CAEFZX010015791.1:0-33618 GCA_903066825.1 Alfaro cultratus | reverse complement strand
GTGAGTCCTCACAATATATATATATATATATATATATACATATATATATATATATATATATATATATACACACAGACACAGAACAAGTTTTATAACTAGTGGAGTTCTCAAATAATAATAAAAATCCCTAAAATATTTATTCATGCATTCACACACAGTCAAACTTCATCTCAGTTTATTACAGATATGGAAATTTATGCCAGATTCTCAATAAATATGCACAAAAACAAGAAGAAACAGAAAGTTTACGAAACACATTCACAATAAACACATACATTATCTGCTGCTTTTTGTGACAAGACTGGACAGAAAGGACAACTCTGCCAGAGACGACAGATTTAAGGAACGACTGTTTGTTGAAATGAGCCGTTATGGCAAAGAATATAGAGCATTGAACTGCATTTAAAAAGTTAAATTATGAGCAATCTACATTGTATCCACTGATCAACTCTGCTTTAAAATAAATTAAAAACATCATGTCAGATATACATGGTGGAAAAATGTACTCCGGCAAAGACAGAGAACGAACTTCTCATGAAAAATATAACACCAGATTTCTGGAAACTTTTGGCAGCAGATAAGGTTGTCAGGATTAGACATGAAAAAAGTTTAGCAGTGTCTGCAGACCTTTAATTCAGAGTGGGAGGCTTTAATTGCCACTAAACTCCATAAAAAAACAAAAAAACATTCATTTTTATTGATTTATATGCAAAGCTATATGAATAAACATTATTAAATAATTATATAAATAGTGCAAAATAGAAAAAAATATTAATGACAAGACTGAGAAAACTAGTGGAAAAACAACTTTTAAAAAAAAGTTAACTAAACCATGAAAATTCTATGGTGGCAGGATTTAAATGTGAAGCTTATTAAAAGTGCAGTTATTTAAATATTTATTCAAAGTTAGATGTCTTTTAGATTGTCGTCATTAGCATGAAAAATGCCCTAGAAACATTAGAAGCAATCAGTGCAGAGAGAAGATTCCTAGAACTTATGTTCTTATTCTGCTGTATTAAAAGAGCTGAAGTTCGGTTCATTTAAAAAGGTTACAATCAGTAAGCCACATTGCATGACATTAAACGAATGTTTAATGTAAGAAAAAAGGGGACAAACAAAATCATTTTAGAATGTAAATGACTTAATATGTGATTTTGTTTTTTTACTTGCGTCTCTTTTTTTCTCAGATGATGCAGCTTTTTGCTATACTGACCCAAAAGCTACTTGTTGAGTCATGAATCCCTTTTTTCTCAGAAATGTGTCATCGACATGATTTATGTCAATGACAAATCCACAATGACATAAATCGTGTCATATGGCCGTTACAGGCACAGTAACGGCCACATGTATACATCGTGTTTCAGTGAGTCCACTCAAGCTTTGACAGGAGCTAAAGAAAATTACTACAAACAGAACAACAAAATAGTCTCAGAAAAAAAAATTATGCACAAGCAATGGAAGTGACCATTTAGAAAAAAATATTTAAGAAATGTACTACATTAAATAGTTTCCCCTGAAATATTTGTGAATTTGGACACATTTTTCCTCTTTTTTTATGTTTTTTGCCAAGGGAACTTGAGTAAAAACCAAAACTAGTTTTCTAATAATGATTTTATTCATGTAAAAATAAATCTCGAAACCCAACTGCTGCTGCTACCTTGGGCAACAAATGCCTACTGTTCAGAGCAGAATTATCTTAATGGAGCAATATTGGAAGGTTTTGATCGTGACTGGATAGTTTCAGGTGATGTCACAACAAGCAGGTCGTCCAGTCACTTAAAAATATTTGTTATAATTTTTCTTTTTGGTCAGAAAAGGGTTTTATCTTTTTCCTCCTCCTTATTGAATCCTGAGGAATGACTTTAGCTGAGGTGAATGGGGCTTGTTGTTATTTAAATGTCGTCCTTGATTCGTTTGCAGTCTCCTGAATGAGTTGCTGATGTGCTCTTGGAGTAACTTTGGCCACCAAACCAACAAGCCCTCTGTTGATTTATTGTGGATATAGGCTCTCTCTGTGGTTCTCTGGAGTCCAAGGGCCTTAGAAAGGGCTTTGCAACTCTTTCAAGACGGATAAATGTCAATGATTTTGTTTCTTTGTTAAACACATTGCTGCACCATGCTGTTGTATTCAAGTGACTTCTTGTTTCTACATGTCAGACAGTAATTAGGGATGGATGTTGGGGGTGAATCTGAACTCAGCTCTGCAAAGCCGAGTTTAATGACAGTTAATTAGTGATTTAACAAATGGGGTTATTACATTTTCACACCGAGCAAGGCAGGTTTGGATAATAGCCTTTTAGCTTAAAATAAATAAAATCATTCTTTAAAAACTGTATTTTGAAAGAAAAAAGCCCAAACAGAAGATTACTAAATCTTCTGTTTAGTGCTGTAAATAGTAAGCTTTATAAATGTCCTCATAATCTTATAATTTGGCCAGTTGCATTCACCCATTCACACTGATACAAAGATTTTTCTTTTACAGCTTTCATTTGTAATAAAGACATGTGCAGTATATCTGCCAGATTTCTAAAGAACAACAAATACAATTTCCCCTTGCCTGGTTTTATACTTTTGGCTCCACAATATGAATCCATTGAGTCTACAAAAGCTTGTCCTAAAATGTTTTCGGCTAATTGGAGCCTTGGGCATCAAGGGGAACTAAAAACAAGAATAGTTTTATTGTTTTACAATTTCCAAAGAACAATGATGGCTCTGTGAACTCAAAAACATCCCTAGAGCCGAGGGCCATCTTATGCTTGATTTAAATGACTCATTACTGATGGATTATAATTTTAAATGTCAAGAATAGTCCTTTTGCATGAAATCACTCCCGCTGGTTCAGGAGTCATTGCCTAATTCAGGAAATACAGTCGGACTGTGACCGTGCAGAATATGACATTTTAAACCAATGTCTCGCTGCTCATCGTTGGACTGTGCATCCATTCAGTGTGTGCTGTACAGTAAGGCTTTATTGTGCATTCGCTGATCACTTTAAACACACTCTTCGGCACAACCTCACAGACTTTGTTTAAAAAAAAAAAAAAGTAAAAAAAAATAAATCATTTAAAACACAAATGACACCTCCATGTCAGATCTGATCCATTTGTATATGACAGGTTTGCTTTAGGTTCATATAATTTTTTTAATATAAATCTTCTTGATCTAAGAGCTTTTGACAGTTATATATCTATATCACGTCTACCTTTTGCAAAAGTGAAAATCCTTTAAAAAAATCTGATCAATTACTCAGAAATAATGTGAAAAGCAACAATATCCCTCTCATGCTCTTTTACAAAAGACTTCTGCTATAGAGCTTCTTTTGACAGAATCACTGAAAATACAGTTTTATACATAAAGATGTTTTTGCCTTAAATTAAACTGAAAAGGTCATTTTTTTCAAAATCATTCCTCTATGTACTTACATACTTAAATACAACAGTTAGCCATGTAGCTCTGCAGGGAGTTTTACTTTTAGCAGTTTTATTTAGAAGGGTTTGATAGATCCAACCAAATATTTCTAAATTATGTAATTCTTCATTGGCTGAGGCTGCCTGCAGGTTTCCACTCTGGAAACCTGCTTAGCAATAGCTGTTGATGGTTGTTTGTGTGTTTAGTGGAAACATTAGCAGAGTTAAAGACTGTCAATTTTTTTAGTAATGACTGAAGAAAGATCTCCGTGCAATGACACTTGAATAGCAAAAAAATTACTTAACAAAGGTTAACTGGATTAAGGATAAAACATTTGCAACCTGTTGGAAGTTTTTATACAAAGTAGAACTATTTACAATCTAAAAAAAAAAATTTTTAAAAATTGCAACAGTTAGCAAGGTAAACTGCTAACAATGCTATTTGCTAATATAAATGGCAACATTTCACATTTATATGTTCTGCATTATGGTTTCATTAACATTTTTAAGCTAAATGTTTTAAGTATTGCATGTCTTCTGTTCATGTCTCTTATACATGTGGTGAAACATTGAGTCTGCTTGTAAATAATCAGTTACTATTCGTGACACAGTAGTTTGTTAAACTACAATGTTACCAAGTGATTTTGTGTCTGGGTAGAGCAATTCTAAGTAAATTTTATATATATAAAAAAAAAATTAAATTTTGACATCAGCAGACAATTTTTAGCTTCCTTAATTTATCTTTACAAAAATTAGACCTTAAATTACTTTTCTTGCTGCGTTTGCAACAGCTACCGTGTCTAGTGTGTGCCGCATGGTAAAAGAGGAGTCCAGGAACTGACAATGTGTCTGTGCGTATGTGAGAGAAAGAAAGACAGACGGAGGATGAAAGAGAGAAGGACAGGAGAGCACGTGCTCTGCAGGGCTGAGCTATTAGCAGGCCACTTGAGATGGGTTATGTAACAGCGTTGTGACTGCTGCTGCTGCAGTACCTGCTAGGCCTGTAGTCGCTGTCATAATTTTACACAAACACCCGCACACTCTCACTGACTCACCAATTCAAATCCAAAACACACCGACAGAACAGACACTTTGAGTAACAAGAGCCGACTCTCCGGCTTGGCACCGCATCACTTTATGCTGCCAAGCAGATGCAATCAACCTGAGTCAACCTGAGTATGTGCTCCTCTGTGTGTGTTTTAGGTCATCAGGTTTCCACTCTGGAAAGTTACTTTTTCCAGTTTCCAATCCGGCTTTAGCAATAAAGCACTTTAAAAACACCATATAGGACTAAAGTGCCACACATATTAAAAAGCTACCAGGATGAATTAACAGGGACAAGACAATAAAAACAGAAAAATGTCAAAACAAAATATAGTAAAAACCCAAAGTAAGTAAGTTTTAAGAAATCACTGAACTAGAGAGAAAGATAAGGCCTCTCTAATTTGCAGTGGTGGGAAAATGCTACGCTTCGTCTTTGACGCACTGAGGAGCGGCTGATCAGTTGACCTGAGGGAAAGGAGGATGTTTAAGACGGGAACAGCTCAGAGAGGTAGGATGTGGCTTTAAAAACAAATAAGGATTTTACAATAAATGCTCAAATGTGCAAGCAACCAGTTGAGGAAGGCTAAAATGAGAGGAATGTGCAGATATTTACTTGTGTGAGTTTAAAAGAACTTCAAAGTCTCATTCCAACTCTTTAATGCACAGCAACACAATTGAGGTTGAAAATATCGATGCAAAAATAACCTTAACTAGTTTTCTCTGAATTGAGTTTTGAGGGAGGGAAATGATGTGGGCCGTTCTAAAGAATTCTTTGTTGGCATTAGGTCTTCACACATAATAAAATTTCACAACAATAAGGCAATAAAGAGATAGGATGTATAGAAGGAGGCCAGCATCATGAACCTTTGACACAAATCAGAGCAAATCGGAGTAACAATGCTAGTCAGAACTGGAGTAACTTGAATCCTGCCCAACATTTTGTTTTTCAGAAGTGATCAGTCACTCATAGTGTAACATAAAGGCATCACTCTTTTTAAAGATGTATAAAATGAGCAGTTTCCATGCAGTAATCCACACTGATTTCCAGGCCAAACCAAAAGGCTGTTTAGTCTGTTTCTCAACAAATTAAGTACAAGAATATAGGTCGTTTTTAAGAGTTGTATGTTTCCCTAACAAGGACTAAAACTCCCAGAAGGCTTCAGTATCAGTGGGGATATTCTTCTTCCCTCTTTCTCATTTATGCCTCCACCAGTGTGATCTTTAGCATTTTGGGAAATCTAGCTTTTAAATATAAAATTATCATATTCCAAGAGTTATAAACTTGCATTTTTACATGTTTATCTACGGTTACTTCACTTCACACAACTCTTTGGGATTTGAATATTCCACACATTGCTTGTGTGATGACAGTATGTATGCAATATGTTGTGCTGCCCTAGTTAAAATATTATTGCAAAGATAATGTTTTATGAAGTCAAACAGTAAACGGAAAAAGAAAAAAACTAGTGCCATATTTTACTCTCCCATGTGTTTTCCTGCTTTGCAGCCTGTTAGACAGTGTTAATTTAAATTCCTGACTCATCATTACCTCACCTCCCAGAAATACCCTGGCCAGGCATCAGAGAACAGACCTGTTGAAAGACTCACCGGTGCATATTAATTCAATGTCTGTCACCTGTTTGTAATGCAAATTGTTCCTTATAACGCCGCTATTCTTATGCCCATCACAGACGAATGTTAATCACAAAATGTGCCATTATGCAGCTAGGCTTTATCTGACTCCATTAGGAGAAACCCTTCTTGCTGCTCCTACATCGTTCAGCTTGTTGTCTGTGTCTCAATGCTGTTACTTATTACACTGATAATAATAGTGCTGGAGCAGGTTTAATTACCATTTAACTGCACTGTGTCCCAGCAGGTTAGGAGCTCGCCTCAGTGAAGAGTACCTGGGCACTGAGATCCGTCTCCCTCCAGCAGTAGGAGTGAAGGAGAATAAATTGGGATGGCTGGCATTGGCCTGGGGGCTCAGACTTGTTTTCCCAACACTCATCAGTTGGTTCTGTAGCAGAATCTCCAAACGGTCTGACTCAGGAAAGTGGTGCAACTTTCAGACTGCAAAACTCAGAAATCTGTATTCTCATGTGCTTCTAAAGCTGGTAAAGCTCAGCAGCAAAATGGAAATCAGGTTATTTTCCTCTGGAATAATAAAGACTGCATTGTACTTCCTTGCAAAACTATAACTAGTGTCCAACATCTAAATAAGTATTATCTATGTGTTAACATATCTAAGGTGCAACTTTCACAGTATATCAAATTGCACCAAAACATCCAGCGGTATTAAAAGTGTGTGTTCAGACTCACTGCAATCATCTGGGCCACATAGCTCTCTGGGCCGGTGTACTCTGTCGGATCCTTCACCCTCACCAGAACCAGGAAGTAAAGGTAGTGCCACATGTTGTGTTCTGATTTGATGTGCTCCTCAAATGATACCGTCTTGTTGTCAAATTTGTCTCTTTCCAACCCTGTGTGACGCCATGAACAATAACTCATCAACAAGTGTTCTTCTAAAATATGCCGTTTTCCACATTGCAGCCTTTGCCTCCATTTGGCAGCGCTTACCACAGATGAAACAGGATGTTTTGAGAATCTCCTCCTTCCTCTGTTTCTCACTCCTCAAGTCGGCAAAGGTGTCAATGATCACACCAAATATCAGATTAAGCACGATAATGATGACGATGAAGAAGAAGAGAAGGTCATAAATGACTCGAGCGGCAAACAGAGGCTCCTGGAAGGTTAGGGGTAAAAAAATGGAGACAGCACATCAATTTACCGAAGCAGTCAAACAAAAAATAAAAAATAAAAATGTTTGGACTATTTCAGCACAAATGGGCATAAAGAGGAGAAAAATAATTTTAGGATGGCCTGACCTCTTTGGATGGTTTCCTGAGAATATCTCCCACACCTCCCCCGTTGCGTAATCCTTGGTTCAACACAGTGATTATGCACATGCGCAGCGTGTCACACACACGCTCCGCTTGGTCATCCTCATCTACAACAACAATGTATTTAACATAAACAGTGAGACTCTGGAATATAATTTAGAAATATGATGCAGAACTTTAAATAATTTTGCCCTCTGTGATTTTTACATTTCTTTTTAATAAAAACAGCCAGCCTATTATATTTTTATTGGGATTTTATATGACAGTCTCACACAAATTAGATCATTATTGTGAAGTGAAAGAAAAAGCAATGGATTTAAATATACAAAAATCCTTAAAATGTGACATGCAGTACTATAGAGACCGCTGGATGTTGGTTCCCCCAGTGAAACCTTCAGAAGTTATCGTACAAGTAACTACGGTTCCCCTGTGTAACTCAATCTCAGTAGAAATACATACATTATGTGAAGGTCTAAAAGATGGTTAGAGGACAGTAAAGAAAATGGCATCCTTCATCTAAACTGGCAGGCTGGTCATTAACCACAGAAGCAGCCATGTGGCCAACGGTATCTCTGGAGGAGCTGCAGAGAATCACAGTTCAAGTGGGAGAATTTGTTGGCGTGTCGACTTTATTACTTCTGCACTCGAAAAACCTGGTCTTTGTCAAGAGTGGCAAGAAAAAGAAAAAAAAACAATAGCTGAAAGAAAACAATGATTTTGTCACCAGATATGCGGTGTTTCCCAAAGCTGGGGTCAGAAACCCACTGGTGGTCGCAATTCAACAAGTCCAGGGTTTTGGGATGCTGTTCAGAAATCTAAGTCTAAGTAGCAAAAATTATAAAAGGAAAGCATATTTATGCTTAAAAGCAGTTGAGAAAACAATTATAAGTAAGCATTAGCTATTGATGCCATCTGCATATCCCCCCTTATTAACACTCTAAGTAAATGATGAGTGTCACAAGTCTTTTCCACTGTTATTTTGTGGCCTACAATGAAGAGATTTGGGAACCAGGATGTAAAATACACAAACATGTGGAAGAAGGTGCTCAGATGAGACCAAAGTGGAGATGTTGAACCAGTCTACCTTCAAAATGTTTTGTGTGGCAAACACTGAACACATCGTCCCCATAGTGAAACATAATGGTGGCATCTCTCAGTCAAAACCCCTTCCAGCAGGCTAACAACTCTGAAAATACACCCAGAGCGAATAAAAAATTGTTTAGATCAGTTTCTGGTAAGTAATCTAGAAAACCATTTCCCGTCTCATCTGTTATGTAAAATCCTAGTAATTACCACTGAAGTTTTGTGGTCATAAATGGCCAAAATGAAAAAAAAAAGTTAAAGACGTATGATTAATTTAGCAAGACCTTGTAGTCACTCTATATTTTATTCAGCTAATTATCAACAAAATAAACTGCATTTGTACATACCCAGCTTCTAATTGTGTTACATTAGATTATAAAAAAAGACCACTATTCATTCACTATGACCTTACAACTAACCCCTCCAGTTGGCTGCCACTATACGGTGATGAAGAAATGAATTTTGCTATTTTTATGAGGTGTGAAATGTACAGAGAGGTTGCAAATGGATGAAGCCACGCACAGGATGCAGAAGGATGTGGATAAGATCACGTGTGTGTCCCTGCAGCGCAGGTGATCCACGGATCCAAGAAGTGTGAGTCACTCCCACTGCCTCATCAAGTTTCTTTGTGTGCAGACCTTGGTGTGAGTCTGAGAGTGTGTTACTGTGTGTTTGTGCGAGTAACCTTTCTGTGGCTGGAAATGTCAACCCACAAGCCAGTCAAACTGCTCAACTGTGACTTTCCCAATATGTGAAGTGAAAAAAATAATAAAATAAATAAATGATCTGACAGTAAAACGTTTTACCAGGAAGCGATTTGGAAGGTGACGAAGGGCAGCTGTTCTTCGTAGATGAATCTGCAGATTCGACATCACACAACAAATCTGGCCTCCCTGAAAACCATTAGGAAACAATTTTCAGATTCTGTTGTTCCACTAAAACAGTCCAGAAAAGTTTCATCAAGACAACACGCAGTTTATTCTAGTCATTAAAACCAGTAATAAAAGATATAGCGAGACATTATGTAAACTGAGGCAGCAGCTGTTAGGTGGGTGGTGAAGAGCTGCTAAAAAACAAAACCCTGAACAAATCATTTTAACGCGCAGAGCCCTGATCAGGAATCCAGAAAAGGTGTACAGCTGAGATGAAATCGGGTCAGGCAGACTGACAGAGACTGCTGTAAAATAAGCAGACACCCTGGCTGCTTATTTTACAATAAATAAAACAATAAACTAGAGTTAGGAGTCAGAAGATGAGGAGGAAGAGACGGCTGGACTGTAAGATAGGAGACCGCTGCAAGGGTCAGAGCTCTACAGTGGACGGAGCGCTCCAGCTGCTCCCCCACTCAGTCCTCAGCTAACATACAGACAGGCGTGAGCCCAGCGAGTTACATAAGCCAGCGCTGCTCTGCTGTGTCTGCTCTGCTCAGCAAAACACAGGACGGCACGGCCACCAGGTTATGCAACAGGTGCACATGTGCAAGCAGGATGTCTTCCTGTTCGTCAGCTCATTAACACGCCCACACAATCCCCGGTGTTATCAAAACATGTGGCACCAGACATTTTATACAGCATACTGTACATATTCGGTGTAGCTTACATGTTTACAAAGGAAGCTTTCTCTTGAGGAGTTGCAAATTGCGAAAGTTAAGCCACGCATAAGAATATGAAACTCATTTACATGTGTGTTTTATTTAAAGTTAGTCTAAAAAGAAAGCTCACAGTACCGTTAAAATGCCAGCTTCAGGGACGTAAAAATTACATGATTACTTTTTTCCTCAAATGTTTTCTTCCTTTACTATTAAGAGAAAAAAAAATATGTTGGGTGGAAAATAAATAGAGTAAAAAAAAGCTGTAGCTGCACATGTTTCCACTAAAACCTTATTGAAACACCTTTGGAGTCAGGTTTAGTAGAAGCCTATTAGTAATGTTCAGACTGTTCCTGCCAAAGGTTTATTAAATCTATATGACTTTATTAAATCTATTAATTCAGTTCACATTAGGTGAACTCAGAGTATTTCTATTTTTTTGTGATCCCAAAGCTTTAATTTTTCTGTTGACTGAAATTTTAGATGATACGTAATTTAATCCATTTGGATACAAAAACTGGTTCAAGTGAAGAATAATAACTCCATAGGATAATTTAACTGCTACCATGTATTCCAGCTTGTTGTTGTTTATGTGTAAAAAGAAAACCAAAATAAAAATTTTTATAAAATCACCGTTTACTATTGTGGGCAAAATATTTTGGTTTGGTTTTATTAGATAATAACTCATTCAGAAAGGTTTTAGAAGTATTTAGACAGGCACTGATGAAAATGATTCTATATATTTCTACTCTATAGAAATATATAGAAATACAGAGAATATAAAACACTTTGCAAAGGATCAGAAGGATAATATTGTGCAATTTGAAAACTTTGCTTAAATATTTTAGTTGTGCAAATGTCAGAAAAACTTAACTGGGATACACTTATGGAACCACATTAGTAAAACATTTTTATCTTTATTATTACATCGTGTGGCCTTCTTTAGCTTTGTCTCATTAGTTAGTAAGAAAATTAAACTATAGCAAGCCCATCCAGTTAGGAAAAACTGCCACAATCAGAGATGGTGTAGATCAATGGAGGGAATACAAGTCAGGACTGAAAATGCATCTTTCTAATTTACATGACCTGAGGTAGAAAAACAAATCCTAATACATGAACCTGAGGACTAAAGGTACCTACTTGTATGCAGGTGGTCCACTTCCATCTGGAAGTCATTCTTAAAGAAGATGAAACCGATGATGGAGAAAAAGTAGACCAGGAAGAGAGCAAGGATTGCTGTCAAGATGATGGAGCGGCCATTTCTTGTCACACTTTTGATCACGTTCAGCAGCGTCTCCTCTCGAAACACCAGGTCAAACAGCTAAAAGAAACTTCACATCAGTGAGAATGATAACGATTATTTTAAAAATGAAAAATAAAAAAATTAATTCCTTACCAAAAAGCTGTAGAAGAACTCGTGCACAAAGAGGCCCAAGACACAGATTAAAGCATAACCCAAATGGTAGATGAAGAGCAAGTCCATCACGACTGCTTTGTAGCCTTGAGCAAATGTTCCCCTGTTGCCCACAAAACTTACAAGGAACACTAACTTGTTGAAAAGCTGAGAAAAAAGGAAAATATGATTTAATAGAAGACATAATAGTTCACTGCCTCGATACAAAAGCATTCCTTACTTACGTTTATAGAGCCTAGCAAAAACAGAGCAGGTGTGAGGCCCATAGTGTAAATGGCACGTAGAATGAGCGAGACGAGGAAGGACACGATGCCCCACTGCTTGGGTAAGACAGGAAGCAGGGCGGTGGAGATGCCCAATGCCACCCACAGGAAGATATTCCAGAACGGGGACAAGGTGCCTGGACAAAAAATATAAATAAATTAAACATAAAGATCAGCAAGGCTTCGAGACGTGGCGGCTTGTTGATAAATTATTCACCAGAGTTTAGAGCTTAACTTGGCACACTGTGGTGACGGCAACACTCAAACATGTCAAACAACAGTCCGGGGGGAAATTACTGCTCAAAACAAACATCTTTTCTTCAGATTACAGGGTAAACAAACCATTGAAGCTCGGGGTTCTCTAGGAAACTACAAAGCACGGATGAGTAACGGAGAACAATGACTCTAAAGAAATAGCTTTGCTTGATCAACTGCACAAAACCAGTTTGATATAAATGCGGTCATATTGTCAATGGACTAAATGTTTTTCACAAATGGTGCTGGAACAGCTGGTTACGAAGTGTAAGTGTTGAGTCATCTCACATGTCTTCATCTAATCCTTCTTTGGTCTTTCTACATACACACACTTACATGCAGAATTGGCTTTGGATTTCCACTCTGCTGTTTTCTTTGAATACTAATTACATTTCGGAATAGAGCTGAGCAGAGATACTGTAGCACAAAGTACTCAGTCAATAAAGTCAGTAAGTCCAAGTTGTCTTGCATCAGAAGGTGCAATTAAACAGTAAAAAGATCTCTAAGCACATTCTGTATACCTACCTATTCAAGTGCAGAGGTTTCATTAGGTGTGAACGCACAAAACAAATATTAAATAGTGTGGAGGAATAATGCATGTTTTTAAGATTTTCTTTTTTAATCTTGGGATGAAATCCACTTTAACTCTACTGGAAATGTAATCAACATACATAAAGAAGATGCCAAAATTTCTGATTGCCAAAAAGTAGTGAAATATCAGTAGAAATTCAGCTGCTTATCTGGGGGTTAACTGCATGTGCTGAATAATGGATATGCATACATATGTAGGGTATTAATAACCTTTTGATAACAGAAAGTCTGAAATAAAGTTTAAATGGTGCGCAAATAATTCTTTTTAAAAATCGGTGCAGATATTTGTTGTATGATCATTCCACCTTGAAAAAACAAAACTTCACAGAGATCATTAAAAGAACAGCTTTAATGACATTCCTGGCAGCGATTAAAGGATATAAATTTCAGACTGGCAGCTTAATTACCTTCATCTCCATCATCTCCAAATGGGTAAAAAGCACCGACGGTGAGGTTGAGCACACAGGCCAGGTAGAAAGAGATGCTTCCCCAAAGAGAGAAGTGCCGGGAGAACCAGAACAGAGCCTTGTTTTCTGCGCAAAGGAGAACGGAAAGAAAGTTTAGCTTGTTTCTTCAAACGTAATGGATACTATCCACTCATACTGTGTTGAGATTCTGGAGCTGCAGTCACTATTTAAAGCCACTTACTGCGGATCTTCTTCTGCCACCTCATCTCGTTGTAGAGGTTGTCAAACTCCTGGAAGAAGTCGTTCACCTTGCTGCCCTGGTCGTCTCTTTCGGTGGTGGTGAACACGCGGTTCTTGGATTCCTCGGTGAGGTACTCACAGATGTTTGGGACAGGAAACACAATCTGCTCCATGCTGCGATCGTGGCGCACAATCTGAAAAGGGACACCGGTTTGCTTCAAAAAATTCCACATCATAAGAAATCTGGCAGAATAAAGTCACGCTTTACCTCGATCTGTGCTGTGTGCTTCGCGTAGTAAAGAAGAGCTTCGTCCTTGTCGTTATCCAGCCCCAAACTAGGCCTTAGGCTCTGCTGCAAGATCTTATTGTGTCTGGCCAACTAAACGAAATAAAAAAAAACATAATGTGAGGACATGTTTAATGTCTAAATTCTTATCCTCTTTTTTTTTAAAGGGGGTTTATATGAAAGAAAAAGCAGCTATAGAAATTCATAAAAAAATTAACAAGCATGTTGTATGACCTTGTTTTTAGAGGTCAATCACTTAATATATACATATAAAAAAAACAATAAACCCAGTTTTTCAATAATTTGAGAAGCTTTTAAAGTTTTCTTTTTGTTTCCTGATCTCCTTTAATAAAAAAGAGGCAATTTAACCAACCTCACCCTATGTGATAAAGCTAATTGCTTATTTAAAGCTAATAACTTCCCATACCACCCTTGGAAATAATTTGTCTGCTCAGGTTTGAATAGTTGTTTACATAACCATCCATAAAAATTAAGAATTTGACTGGAAAAGTGGAAAATAAAAATTTCATTGATTTTCAGGTTCTACCATCATCAAAGCTATTTAGAATGTAATAAGAAAATATATATATAAACTGAAATATTACGTAATAATGATCAGATCAGTGGTAACATCTTATAGCAAATGGATAGCTTGTTACCCTGAAATACATAAATAAATATATTTCAATAACAAAGAAGTTAGAAATGTTAAGGTTAATTAATAATAAAATAAGTCTTAGTAGATTTGTGTCCACAAGATTTATTTTATGAAGATTGACTGTATGTGTCACATTTTATTTTACTAATAAATATTGTTTGGAGTGCATAAGACAGTTTCTCCATCTTCAATAACTCTTGTTGGCTATGGGATTTCCAACTTAGATATCAATTTGATTTTTCTGTCTTGCATCTGAGAAATTCTGACATCCAAGAGTTCATTCACAGTGGAGCAGTGTTCAATCATTAATAAAGCGCTAGCGTGCACAGCCCTGAGGTCAGCAGAGGGTCAGACAGAAACAAACAAACAAACAAAAAAAAAAAGGCCAATGCATAAGTCACAGAAACAACAGCTGTTGCTTTTTTAATAACCTGATGGGCCAGGATGTAAATGTTGTGTCCAACGTCTCTGGGTTTGATCTGCTCACCAGCGTTGTCCATGTCCTCCTCAGCCTCATAACCCTGAGTGTAGGCTTCCTTCATTACATCTACCTAAAAATCAGGCAAGTTCGGACAAGTTCGTTGGCAATGCAGAGGACATTATCTTTAACCTGTGCTGACAAACACTAACACCCACCAACTCAGTGGGTCTCATCTTGTAGAGAATCTTCTCTGCATTCTCACTGTCATGGCGGCTCTCCATGATGGCCAGCAGCAGCTTGGAAGCATTGTTCTGAAATAAAAAGGCCCCAATATACATCTTTTAAGTGATTTAAGCTGCTGACATGAATGCCTGAAGTTTTGTCAGATTGCTAATTTAATAAAGCCTTTGTTAAAAACCAGAACAAACACATTGCAGCTGTGGAGTCCTCTTGAGGATCTGCTTCTCACCTTAAGGACCAGCACCAGGTCCAGTCGATTCTCCCCCAGCGGGTTAATGGAGTTCACAATCAGCGCTATAATAATGTCAATGCCATTGGACTCATGTTTTGCTATGCATGTCTGCAGGAAAGGAACAAGAGTAGTTAATGCAGTCAAAACAAACTAGAACTTACTGTATTAGAGAGCATACATTTGAAATGAGCACAAACTGAGCACAGAGTATTAAAGTGAATCTCAATAAATTGGCTCATCATTGAAATATTAGCGTCTTTATCTGACAACGCAGTCATAGGGAAGACGGTTGACTCGACAGATGTCCAGCAAACTGTCGCTGATACCATCCATGATGACAGCAAGCCACAAAAAGTCATTGCTAAAGAAGATGACTTTTCACACAAGCATATTAACAGAAAGTTAAGTGGAAGGAAAAGCTCACAGCTGCTTTCTTAAGAGGAGACTGCAGCAAAGTGTTTGATGGAGATTACCAGGATGTGTACAAGAGCCACCGCACAGTGATTTACCCCAGGACATGGGCTAGAGCTGATGCATTCCTTGAGTTAAATACTTACTAAATCAAATACACCTGGAATGTCTTACCTGGACCGTTGATCATTCGTTCAAACTAATCTTTGCATGTGAAATAGTTTTTGCATTTTCTTTAGAAATCTAGCTCCTAAAGTTTGCAGCTGCCAGTAAAACGTGAACTTATCACACTTCCGGTGGAAAATGGAAAACATTTTTATATGTTAAAGTAAAACATATAAAAATGTGTTTTACTTTTTTATGTAAAACATATAAAAAATGTTTTACATATAAAACATTTCCAATTGAGATTTAATCTTAAATCTCAATTAGAACAGGTGCAATGAATGTATTTCCAAAGACGTTTTGTTTCCTCTGCTCTTCGAGTCATTTTGTCTTTGAGATGCCTGACCTCATGTCTTTGCAACAAATTCACTAATCTTTGTTGTTGCATTCTGAGCTGTGGAGACTCAGTAAGACTATGTGCAACCAACACTGCAGAGCATTTGAGCAGCTTGGAGGCAAAGTTTGGGCATCATTTCACGGGAAGCGATGCAGGAGTCAGACTGTTGCATAGTATTATGGGATATGTAGTGAGATTGTTGTGAGTGCAGTAGCAGAGGGGAATAAATACATGAAATTAGCCCCTGGGCTCAATTCAATTGCTCACAGTCTGGATGTGGCATAACAGACTAAGATTATCACTCTGTATTGTTATATTGTAAACAAGTTTCCATTTTTCAACGCAAATGGCATAAGGCCCTACCTGGTTTTCATGGCAGGGACCCTGGCAGTACTCTGTGATGGTTTCTAGCGTTTGGCGCACCAGATCCACATTGTTCTCATTAATATAAAGTCCCAGCAGCCCCAGGCCTCCGGTGGTGCTTCCGCAAATGCAGTCCAGAAACTGAAGCGTCTCACACACCAGATTGTAGTTGGTCTTATTGTGCTGATGGCGGAGGAAGTTCTGAAGCCCGAGAATAAAAGTCATAGTTTAGATTATCGGTTGTTTTAACAACAACAAGGACATCAATTGTTCCAGACGCATTTTAGCACCTGCAGGTCTGAATTGTGGTTTTCACAGAGCAGCTGAAGATATCGCAGCACAGGTTTCATGATGGCGATCGACCAGCTCATCTCGGGTTCCTCTTCAACCTCATCGGCTCCACCTGCATCACTGTTCTGGCCAAGAAACTCAAGATCGGGATCCAGTTCATTCCTGTAGGAAGAGAAGGCCTTCGACGTGGCCGACGAGGCCTCCTTCAGCTGTCCTCGCATCTCTTCCCTCATATAAATGCTCGAGTCTTTCACTGCAAAGCAATGATAATAAGTGGATTGCATAGAAGCATTTAGGAGCAAATGACTTTGTGTAAATTACTTTGTGTAAATTGATGCAGCTGATCAGCAAACATTTATCCTTTTAGGCATTGAAACAGTAATAATAAAATAAGAAATGTAGAGGCATCCTTTCGACAAGTGAGGCATAATTAAGTGGGGTTCGGTAGCTTAAAACCACCAAATCCTGATACAATAAGCTTTTGTAAATCTTGTGATGTAGGGTGTCACACGGGCTTTTGACATGTGACTGCTTGAAATGGGAACAACAGCATGTCAGCAGAGCAACCAAAATCGCTCTGGATTTATCCAAGGGCGATTTATTTTAAAAAAAATTAAGGCCGAGCTGAACATCAGGACCTCACACGATGCAAACGAATAATTGTTTCTTTGGCAATGCCTGACTGATCCCAGGTAGCACCCGTAAGTGACTGGTGGTAAAGTGGTTTTATTCAAGACAACAGACAACATCTTTATTGGGATACGAGATGGATAAATGTATTGCAAAAGTCTTAGTACAGCTTGTACTCTGTTATTTTGTAAAGCATCAACAACGAACATCAATGCATTTTATTGGCCTCCTAGTAGTTTTGTCTTGCATTTAGCTGCAGTCATCTTCACCTCAAATCTTTTCTTTTTCTTTTTCTTTTTTTTACTTTAATTATTTTATGCTATTCAGCCTCTGTTCAACCAAACAGGGGAACAAACAAAGAAAATAAGCCTCGGCTGCAGTTGGGTGCATTTACATTTAGTTGTTCAAAATGTTCATAAAAGTTCACAATGCCAGTCTTCACTAAATAAACAAATGAATGAAATCAAGTGAAATACTTCAATGCATAATTACTCAGTTTACCTTTTCTAAACCTGGTACTGCAAAAATTGTCATCATCTTCTCTTTTTCTGCTGCTGAAATCGAACATGTTGACGGACACGGTGGACCGGATCTCCTGCTGGGCCACGCGCAGGCGATCGTAGAAAACCTTGAAGTACTTCTCAGAGTTCTTCTGCTTAAACAACTGGTTGTAGAAGGAGTTCTGGGTGGGAGTGAGAGTGATAATAAATACACAATCCAAATACACAGATAGAGAACAATGGGCATGAATGTCTGTGGAGTCCACCTGAATCTGAGTATTTCCTCCCTTCAGAAGAGCGATGCCCAGCATAATGCTCTGTTCAAACACTCTGTCGTTCTTGGTGCTGACTATGAGGTCGATCACCAGCTCTGTAGCCCCAACCTTATCCAAGAGACACTGAATTTCCACCATGCTGCTGCATGGCTTGTCTGAGTCCAGTGAGGAAGAACCTTCAACAGACAATAAACGAATTAAATATTTTCACAGATTATCTGTCTCATCTTATACTGTCAGGACATAGTGGCAATTTTAACAAGTGGGCCATTTAAAAAATAAATAAATAAAAAAACCAGTTACCTACTTCAGCTTTAAGGGAGAAAAAAATATCCAAACCTACATAAGCCTGTACAAAAAAGGGATTTCCATACATAAAAGGGATGAATTCAATTCAAGGTTACTTTTCAGGGGGACATAAGTGTCCAATATCCATTCGATAGCAATGAAAGGAGAATGAAAAGTAAATATTACTAAAATAAATAAATACTGACAAAAAACTGCAGATTCTGTAGAAACTATGATAATATCTGCAAAACATTTCTAAATGTTTTTGGTTTCACAATCAGACACCAACGGTAAATAAGCTTCCATTCTTGCCAAGTATAACCTGAAGTCGGACACATCCTGAAGGTTTCACTCCGATAAAATTAAAATCTCACCCTGTCATATCTGACGCTTTTCAGATGGTGATACCAAGTAGTAATCCCACTTTCAGGTTTTTATCTTTTGAAACAAAAGTTTAATTAAGTATAAAATATTTGTCAGGGCTTTTTTTTTCCAAAGAATCTGCCAATATTTCCTAAACTGCACATCTCTGCTGTCATGTTAGCTGCATTTGCTACCCCTGCAGAGGGCAGTTATTTCTGTGTCTGCTGAGTTTCTTTGGGGTTTTTCAGTACCTCCCGATGACTGCTTGACAAAGCCTCCTGAAGAACTGTTTCCACTCCCACCCTCCGACTTGGAGTGAAGCTTTTGAGTTCCAAAGTAGCGAGTGAGGAGAATCTTTCTCAGCTCGTTTCCCTGTGGAGACAGAAACCATCTGATTAACATATATTCAAACTAGAATCGGACCATTTTCGCACATTATTAAGAGTGAAGTTGTTTGAGTTGTTCAACAAAAACAAAACAAAAAAATACAAGGTAACAAATCCTAATGTAAGAAGCAAGAACAATAGTGGAAATCTGATCAATTATCTCCGAGATTGCTGAGCACATTTTATCCCAATTCACCTAATGGGAACCATCACAATTATTCCACAATACATTTCTCTTGTAATGGGAATGCTGTCATGCTGCATGGCAACGATGTTATCAACAAATAAATCTAAGATTGGGAGAGCACAGCAGTAACTGTAACTATGTTTCAATAATGGGAATTTTATAAAACAATCTGCAATGTCTGCAAAGAAATAAAAAATATGTTTGCCCACTTATAGATTTCTTCTGTTGCAGCATTTACACTGACATATTTCTCACCCCGAAACAGTTTTGGTTTTAGTGGTGGACTTCCTCCGTCTGCATAAATGCAAGAATGCAACTTGTATCTTTACATTCTCCTTCTGGATTTTCTGGCATACAAACAAACCTTTAAGGGTCCATTAAATATGGCGGGTCATCCAAGTCCTGAATCAACAAACCAGTCCCAGACCATCATACCGTCGTGCTTTTGGTTTCCGGTGTGACAGAGGCGTGTGGGTAGGTGAAGATACACGACAAGAAAGAAGGGTCTCTTGCATGAACTTTACTTCTTCCAGCAACAGATGAGTTACAACGACAACCGAGTTGTTCTCACGGAAGAACTGTGTGGCTTCTGGCCTCTAGCTCTGGCACAGACAGCATTTAGCCATGTCCGGGCAGTGAGCGGTGAGCCATAACCAACAACAGAAAAACAACGGATCAGCTGTTAGATACTGGTTGCTATGGTAACCACCGGCCATCAAGAGCAGAATAACAGAACTTAAAACAACGAATCTCGCGATACTAGCATTTTCTCCCGAGCTGCGTTGCATTTACTGATCTAGCTTAGGCTTGGAAAACTAAGATAAAAAAATACAAAACCAAGCTTAAGATCTAATAAAGTTTAACCTTCCTTACACCACCACCTCCACCATGCCTGACTGTTGGTAAGATTTTCTTTTTTTCTTCCTGATATAATAAGATGCACATCTTCCAAAAAGTTCTCATTTTGTCAATGTCACTTCACAAAATATTTAATATAAAGGCAGGTTTGGACAAATGTGAGAAATATCTGGGGAAATATTTAGGAGAACTGACCTTAACTAAAGCCAGTTACTGCAGTATGTTATGTAGCTCTTGGTTCTGTTGTCACCTCCTGTATCAACCATTGATGTCCTGTTGTAAGTTCAGTAGGCCGGGGTCTCCTGGGACACTGTTTCAAGTGTTGTGGACAATAGCGCCCGCTGTGTTTCTCTACTGTCCCAAGGTCTTCAAAATGTCTCTGTAACCTTTCCAGACTTTGTCTCATTTGTTCTTTCATTTCCTTAAACCGGGGCATGATGTGATGCTTTTAGAGATCTTTTGACTTCCTCTGTGTTGTCAGATAGGCTCTGTTTAAATAGTTTTTGGACTCTACATGTCAGGCAGTCATCAGTTCTGGATAATAAAATTTAATACAATGTGGCTAATTACGTTTAATAAGTGATTCCTGAATATTTGTGTAGACTTGAAGTTGTGAAAAACCTAAAATGCAGGCCAACCACACTACATACAGTCATGTTCTGATTGCATCTGAATGAATAAAGGTTATTTGATGTATGTGTAGGAAACAGTGCACTGCACATTGTTCATTTCCTTCCACAGAAGCAGCAGGTTTGCTTCAAGAGGCCATTAATTTTCCTACAATCTGCAGTTATCGTCTCTGTCCGTCTCATGTGACATTTATGGCTGATGAGCAGAAACAGGATGGAAACTGTGCATAAAGATAATCTCTCAGTGGTGGCTGTGTGATAAGAGGGAGGATGACTGAAAGCTGGATGGACTACTACGGAAACAATTAGTAAACATATATAATTATTGTGAAGGACAAACTATAGAGATTGCAGGGGGGTTAATACTAGTTTCTGTGGCAACAGGTATTGACAAAGGTATACCAACATAGAAGATGGATAGATAAAAAAAGAGAAGTGGAACAAGATGAAGCCTCCTAGTGTTTCTATCGCAACATGTTAAAGAGAGATGGTAAGGAAAAGCTCTTGTAGACTGCAGTTTGTGATGCTGTAAAAATGCAGAAGTGCCAAAAAGGTAGTAGATTTTACACTTTGCAATAATTAAAATTTTATAGCTCTACTACATTAATAAGTTTCAGCTAAAATAATTGAGTGCTATAGAAAAAAAAAGCTTTTGTCATCAGTATTTTGTCAGTTTTAGGCACAAACATAGTTGAAACAGAAAAGCAGATCAGCTAAACTTCCACAAACTGAGAACGGGCATAAGGAAGAGCATGTGTAGCTGATGCTCTCCGTGTCAGTAAACACTCAATCTCATCTGCAGTCAGCACAGACACTTGTCTGCCTGCACTGTCTGGCTGAGCAGCTTCACAAACACACACAGCCGCAAGAATAGTTGAGGATGAGCCATCGAGCCAGTTTCTCATTTCCACACTGCACTACAAATACAATTTCAAGAATCATGATATAGTACATGATTGATTTCAAATTAAGGAATATTTGGACTTGATTTCTCCCCCTTTCTGACTGAGCCCATGCTGGCACTCAGTAGGGAAGCGAAGGTCCAACAGGAGATAGTTGAAAGGAGAAAGGGGGCGATTTCTCTCTCGCTCGCCTTCCCTCCGGGCGTTGCAGTCTGCTGGCTACAACCGCAGGAAGAGAGGAGAGAAGAGAAAGGGGAAGACACGATAGAGAGAACAGAGGAGAGTCAGTCCAGCCTGACTCATCTGCTTGCTGCTGCACTGACGGGAAAAACTCCAGTCAGATGATGTAAGAGCCACGAGAACGAAAGATGGAGTTAGAGGTAAAAGTGCCGACAGAAGTTAGGCAGGTTGGAGGGAGGGCAAACACAGCGGAGCAAGGAAGAAGACTGTTGCGATGTTTTAAAATGTGCACTGGCACGCCACACTGCGGTTCTGCTGTCCAGGCTGGGGATGAGCTGCCGATTCCTTTCAGTCGGCATCTCAACAGTCCGTTTCCCCCTCCCTCCTTCCTCTTGCAGAGCTCTGAGAGTCTTCTCTACACAGGAGAGAAGACTGAATTAAACAAGTACTTCTTTGGGTGGTCTGAAAACTCATGCAGGTAGCAGAGGGCAGCACCAGTGGTACCAGAGTCGCTCAGTTCAAATGAGATTACATAGTTAAACCAGAGGGGGAAAAAATCCTCCAAGCAGGTTAAGGAATTTAGAAAAGGGCCAGGGAGAATGCTTTTTTGTTTGTTTGTGATAGGTTCTGTCAGAAGAGATATCTGTGTTTGCCTTGGGATTAAGCAGACTTCAATACAGACTTTTTTTTTTAACCAGCTATAGGAGTCCAACTATTTCAGCATCAGCAAACACCATCCCACACTTTCTGTAAGATAAACTTTCCAACACTGAACCACCGATGGTTAATGCTATGGATGTACTATATATCAGCATTAACGGTACTAGCCTATCAATACTGCTGGGATAAATAAAACTGGTCTGAAAACTACTGATGTTTATTTCAATCTTGTTGCCTTTTTGGTATGTGTATCAGGAGCAGGAAGGGAGGCGCTTGACGTCGTGGTACAATGACTCAGTGTAGGATTGTGGAGTGTTTAAAGTAGAAGAACAACTTCAGTGATGTGGTTGTTTATTTCATGGTGTCAAAAAAGCAGGGAAGTTAATCTAATGTCGGTAAATGTCAGTTATCAGCAATAATAATATCGGATATCAATGTGGGCCCAAATTTTTGTTTTGGTGCGTTCACTATGAGCAGATCAAGGATAATAAAGGTCTCCTTAAGAATAATGCAGTATGAATCATGTAAGAAGGGCACTTTACCAGTGACTAAACTGTTTAAAGATCAATTAAGCAACAGCATTTTGTCTAACTGGTTGACCTATGACCTTTTTACTGTGCTGTAATGACTCAGTGTAGAGGAATAATAATTTAAACTCTGTCTTCCTGATATGTTAATCCGTTAAACACAACACAATTAAGATCTCTTTTTTATTTTATGGACACCATCATTGAGCTCAGCTTGCATGTGCATATGGCCATAAAGGACAAACTGAATGTGTATCTGAAAATCCTGCAAGAGAAACAAACATCACGAGATGGAGTTTTACAACTTTTTAAAGCTGCCGTCCCTCAGCACAAGAAATGATTTTACCCAACAAACAAGCACAACAGCAAAACAAATTAAGTCCACATGTGAAAGCAATTGGTGATTCAGGGAAATGCAGGACCAGCAGCATAAACAAGTATTTAGTACAAGGTTAACTACTGAGCATCTCTTAAATTGTTATTCTCTAACAATGTTAGGTTCTGACTTTATCAGGGAAAAAAATTTATGAAGATAGTTTGATTTAAAAGCAGGGTTTGACTGCTTGGTGCTTCAATTAACGCTAAGCATTTAGACAAAGTAAAGAGTTTTGCTTACCTATGATACCTGTATTGTTTCAACTCAGATGAATGAGTGTTTCTTGTGGCTCAGTCGGTCAATGGCTGGATGACTTGACCTGATGGGTCAGTGAGTGGAGAAGTGGTGGAATGGGTTGGTGGATCGATCAGTGCATGGGATGGAGAGTAGCTGGCAATAGGCAGATGAATGGGTGGGTGGGGCTTTGGATGGGAAAGTCAATAGGTATTTGTGGGTTGATGGCAAATGGGTGAAAAATGAAGAGGTGGGTCATTGGGTGGACAGACTGGTGGATATATGGACAGGTTGGTTGAAGTTTTAATTGGTGGTTTGATAGTCAAATGGATGGATAAGTGAAGAGGACAACCTCTGAATGGTTGGGCAATGGGGGGATGAGTTGGTGGGTGAATGACTGAGCAAATGGTTGATTGGGTTGGTTAATGGTTGGATGGACTAGTTAGTCAACAGACAGGGGGGATTGGTGGATAGATTTTTATTTGCAAAGACAAAACTTTTCCTTTTGTCCACCACTCGTCCACTTCTTTTATATTACCTTTTTTTTTTTTAAGAGCACATGAAGCGATGTATTATCACGGCCCAGTACAAAAAATAGTCTGGAAAAAAAATCTGACAAAGTCCAAAGCAAATTATTCCGACAGCTCTGAACTAAAGTTCTTGATAAAAGCTAACTTATGTTAACTGTACAAGACTTCATTGTAGGTGTTGGTTTGAATTTTTTATTTATTATTTTTTTTAATTGAATAATTTCACAAGCATATCATCTTGTGATGTGACGTGACCTGCCGAAGTTCTTCCAGATCAGAATCCACAGAGACCTGGAAGACTCAAAGGCGTTTGTGTTTTCATGTCTACAAGCTGCATTAGCAAAACTGAAGCACAGAAACAACCAGCAAGAACATGAACTAAACCTGCATGTCATCCATCCTGTTGTCAGTCATGTGCCTCTTTGAGCACAACTGGCCTAACTCACATGCAATCAGATTCAAATAACAGACCATGAACTGAGTCCAAACACTGTTCACAGTCACAATTAATCTCATTCATAGAATCACTAAGATGCATAATGTTCTCATCTGAAATACCAAGACTTTAACAGGCTAACAAAATGGAGCAAAACATCTTTTTTCTTGGTGTTCAAACACATTTAATAAAAAACAAACATAAATTAAACTGGGAGGCATGTGTCAAAGTAGTTCTTATAATTTAGTTAATGTGAAGTATATTTGTTTTTACCCATTAAATAGAAAGAAGGTGAATTAAAAGGACAAGAGTAGATGTTGCACGTTGTATTTACATCTTATTACTAAGTTATTAATTCTTCATAGTGGGCAAACTTCACACTTATTTTTAACTAATTTGAACAGTTAACAGACTCATTGTGGAGGAGTTTCAGGAGCTTAAGCAGACCCTGTGAGCATTTCCACATTCAATATGTAGACTTCTTTTGCAAAGTCACGTCCAGGCCAGACAACCAACATGTGCTAATCCCTTATCACCATGGAGACCAATGTATAAACCTCGCCAAACAGACATTTGACTAATAGATTGAGGGAAATGAAGACAGA
The DNA here is from genome assembly GCA_903066825.1 of Alfaro cultratus. Taxonomy (NCBI): domain Eukaryota; kingdom Metazoa; phylum Chordata; class Actinopteri; order Cyprinodontiformes; family Poeciliidae; genus Alfaro; species Alfaro cultratus. The sequence continues at coordinate 8,453 of CAEFZX010015791.1, read as the reverse complement.
AAGGAGGAGAGCTCACCTCTTCAGATCAGGGCAGTAAATCTAGCCATTAACAGCAAATAGGTTTTTAAACAACTTTTGAGTACTTTCTGGTTTGGGGGCTTCAACAGCATAACAGCTCCATATTTAGCCCGGACGTGTCCCAGTTTAAACTTTTCCGCTTTTAACCCAGCATGCTGCGTCAGCCTAAATACATGTGAAGGTTGAACTGTATAGCAGTCACATTTACTACACCTGTCTGGCCTACTGCATCTAGAAAAATAAGCTACAGCACACAAGGACTCCCATCCCCTCTCGTTATATGACAGCCAAAAGGGGGAAAACCCTGCAGGATGAGTTCACACCGAGACAGCCAGCATTGCAGGGATCGCATGTGCTTGAGCAAGGCTTTACCTCTACATGCATGCATGTAATGCACTTAGCATCAAGACAGTGGTAATCTGTAAATCTGCTTTGCCTTTGGGTGAGTTGGTGTGAAACCTGGCAAGCACAGAGGTGGGACAGATGCACACACAAAGAGACAGACAGTGTGTGAATGACAGGAGGAGAGTGTGAGATAGGAGGGACAAGAAATCCTGAGAGAGTGATCTACTGTATATTACATAAGCAGCTTTTTCAGTTTACTGTAAACAAGAAGATGTGTACTGTACACAAGACAACACGTGGCACAGCTGTACGTAAAGCTGGACACACAAAGCACAAATTTAGTGAAATTAAGCTGGCTTACATTAATGTGTAAAAAAAAATAAAATAAAAATTGAAACAGTAAAATTTCAAGGTTATGACACTTTTTCAGATTAAGTCATCCTATTGTCCGCTGCTGAAAGCTTGTGGCTAACGGCTAAGCTAATGCTTTGCAAAGTTTCTTGGACCTGAAATTAGTCAGTTTAGTGTAATTGGTACCAACGTATGAGGCTGGTGCCGGGATCAAGAAATTCCAAAGTTTTAGGAAGAAACTGTTTCAAAATGAAAAAATGGTCACATGTGATCCCAAAGGTTTAATACGGCCGTCCCCACCTGGTTTTGCACAAAACCAGTTTGTTAGGAAATATTTCTTATTAAGGTAAGGAGTTAGAGGATTCATGTTAAGATACTACATTTGATGAATGTAGTAGTTCTGAGTCTAACAAATATTGAATAAAATTTTCCCCATTTATGTAAAAAAATCAGATATTGTATTAAACTAAAAAAGTATATTAATGTATTCTACATGCAACCGGTTAATGTGTTTATAGAGTGAAAATGTTAGAAGAGCCTAGATTCGGTGCATTTAATGAAAATTTTTGGTTTGAAATGTGCATTAACAATCACAGTTGATAAAGGAAAAAATAAATTAATTTCCAATTCACTAATCCGGCCAAATGACTGACACAAATCTAAAGCATAGTGTAATCCTTTAAAGAAACCTGAATAAAGACTATTTATTAACTCAGTGCTGTGTAATTTCTTGGGTCCAGCATCAGTGCATTTTATCAAACATTCCTTTAAACATTTTCTTCTAAATAAAATCTTCTGCACCCTGGATATCTTCAGGGCAAGTTGGAGCACAAACATTTACACAGGACCCCTTATCTGACGGCTCAAACAAACACCGCTCTGGGCGACTGCCCGTGTTCCCCTCATGTTGTCCACCCAGCCACGATCTGGGCAAACGCAGGTCAGGGTCTGGGTGGGACGAGACGGCAGCGAGATAGAGAGAAAAAGCTGGACGCGAGGACAGAATGCGACTAACTGAGACTAAGCATCAAACGAGGAGGAGGGGGGAGAGAGAGAGAGAGCAAACAGAGGATTGAGAGAGTGCGCAGAGAGGGAGAACGTGAGGCTCCACGTGATTCTGGCTCAGCCACTGCAGGCTGTTACGTAACCGCACCCCCTGCCCTGTCTCCTCATGGACTGAGCAGACTCTCTCCTATCCCTCACCCGGCAGACGCTGCCCGCTTTCTCCCCCCTCCTTCCTCTCACATGGCTCCTCACATGGCTCCTCTCCTTTCTCTCTCTCTCTCTCTCTCTCTCACTCGCTTCTCCACCCACTCATTGTACCCCAGGGGAGCCACCAGCCTCAGCTGCCTAAGCTGTCACTCTGTATCTCTCTGCTTCTGTTTTTTTTTTTTGTTTGTTTGTCTGCCGCTCCCTCTCTCATTATTTCTATCAGTCGCTGTCCTCTCCCTCCTTCTCAGCCTCTCGTGCTGTGAAGCAGCAGCTCCACACTCAGGGCTGAAGGGAAACGACAAAGAGAGGCTACAAACGCACTCATGAACACCTACACAAAGTGACATTTCACAGATTGTTACTGCACCGTCTGGAGTCTAGGATGAGCCACGCTGCTTTTAAAAAGTGACTCCCTTTTCCATCTTGAATCCTTCTGATCTTTTTTCTTCTCCATCTTTTTTTTTCTTTACACAACTGCTAAGCCTGCTTGAGGAGGGAAAACTTCACCGAGAGCACAAACCGAGAAAGGAAAACCAATACTGGAAGGAATGCATTCTTTTGACAGCCAATTCAATAATCCCAACTTTTAAGACAATAATCTGACTTGCAAATTAAATCTTCCAGTGTCTTTCAGGGTTCTCACACGGCGTTAATAACCTCAGTCCATACTTTTCAAACCTAAATGAGCAGCTTTCAATTCAAATTTATTGAAGTTTATTAAAGTTTACTATTAATTTACTGCAGATATCCTTACAGTCTTTAGTTTTAAGTACAAAACCTTCAAGTACGGAGAGACAGATGCATGGATGGACCGATAGATCGATGGATGTACAGACAAAATGAAGACCTAACAGACAGACAGAGAGTCTGATGGATAAATAGATAGATATTCATAGATGCACTTTCATATGTAAGCAGACATGAAAATTACTTGAATTCTACACTTTTCCAAAATACCGAAACCCCAGTTATTACACGAGCCTTCAATAGTAACCAGAGTGCACAGAAGCATGCCCATGCACTTCTTTAAACCCTGTTTACCAACTCTTGCCGCTCACTCCTCAGGCCGACGGGGAGGTTCAGCAGGACACGGGGTCCTGTCCTCCCTCCTCTCGCTGCAGTATTGATTTGTTTGTTCAGTGCTTGCCCCCCACCTGGTTCTCCTCCCATCACTTCCCTCTTTTCCTTCTTCTCCTTCTCAGTGTGAGCGTGTCCTCAAGTGCCTTGTTGGCTTATGTAACGCGGGCAAACCCGCAGCATACTGATGAGGAGAATCAAGGCTCCGGGACGAAACAACCGAGGAGAAAACAAGGACTCCGTTGCACTACCGATGGCATTATTGGCACGTGAAGACATGCCTATCGCAAAATTTTAAGTACTTAACGTAATTAATGCATTTTGAAAGGATGGAAGAACAAACTGCAAAAGAAAAGACCAAGAAACAGCAGGCGAAGTACTTACAGATTCCTGAAAACTTTCCTTCTTCTCCATCATCTCTCTGATGGTCTCCAGGATCTTTATACACAGCTTTTCCTCTTGTTCCATAAGCTTCTTGGTGTGTTTGATTAGTCTGGAAAAGAGAGATCAGGGAAATTTGTGTATTTACATTTTCACTTAAAAAAATAGAAATTCAGCACAAAGAAGAAGGGAAAGAAACATGGTTTTTAATATTTCTTACGAATAGAAAAATTGAAAGGTGACACTTCCAATAACATTACATCAACAAGCATTACTGCGGTTAGATCTTCATCACAGGCCAAATGTCTGTCGTTTCTACCATATACTGTGCATATCACGCATTACTAATTGGTATCAGAGTAAAAGGGGATCAATACAAATCCAGGTCACACTTTTCAGACTTTCATTTGGATCTCAACAGTTACACACCCCATTGAGTAAAATCCCACTTTTGCAAGCAATTGAACCAGTCTTTCAAAACAGCTTGTGTATTTTGGACAGTTTTATTTATTATTTTGGACAGCTACTTACTTGGACATAAAGGCTCCACTCTCACAGCGTAACCGAGCAGCCTCTGGAAACAGCAGCTCAGGACTTTGCAGAACATCCACCAGAACAGAAAATTCTGCTTGAACCCTCGGACAGAACTGATCCTCCAAATATGATACAACCACCTTGAAAAAAGAGGCAGGGACATAGAAAGATGTAGCTGGACAGTGCAGGTGAACATTTACGAAGTCTTTATGAAGTTATTTGAGCTTCACTTTATAAAAAGAAAAAAAGATGCCAGTGTCCTTTATTAGGCGACATCTAATCAACTAGGAATGCAATCTTAAAAGTTGATGAACATGTTAGAAAATTGAAAACTGAGAGCTAAAGCTTAGCAACTCCAATGTGTTAGACTTCTAGTCCAAATAAGCCGCCACACCTGTAGTTTCTCAATGATGTTCTTGTAGTCAGGGCTACCCAGAGGCTCTTTGCGAGGTCGTGAACGTGCAGAGGTCCTCCAGTCTTTTGCTGCTCGCTGCACAGCATTCGTGTGGACATTAAGAGACAGAGCGTTGACCTGACTGTCCAGATCGACTGGGATAGGTATGGAGCGGGCTTTAGCTGAGGATAGAACAAAACAGAGATAAACGAGATAAAGAGACACACATGATAATTTTTCATCTGAAGTTTACGCACAAACCATGGGCAAGAATGTGACGTTAATTTGGGGCCATTTTATGATATGTATGAGTTTTTTGTTTTCAGAGATGAATGATAGTGCAACAAATGAAAAAAACTAGGTACTCAGGTTTAAATTCACTGTGAATTTTCTCGATCCGCACAGAGTCAACAAGTTACACCCACACCCAACAAACACATATGAACCATGTAGACTGCCCATCAGGTCATTACAGACCTGGTGGTGTTTCCAGAACCAGAACTAAAAGTGATGCAGCACTTAGATTCTATGCTTCTCCATGATGGAACAAACTCAATGAAAGCCCAAGTTGTGCAGAAACCACTGATTCCAATAAATCATGCCTTTTGTTTACACCACTCGATTGATGACACTGACGAATCAACTGTTGTGTGATCACTGATAAGCGATGGACCGAAAATTGGATTTAAATTTGAAAACTACACTTTTAATATAAATTTAAATCTGCATTTTAACATTGGTTTATGCTGGGGCGTGCTGTGGTGGCGTAGGGGTTTAGCACAACCCATGTATGGAGGCCTTAGTCCTCAACGCGGCAGTCGTGGGTTCGATTCCGGGCCCCGGCAACATTTGCCGCATGTCTTCCCCTCTCTCCTGTCAGACTACTTTCGAATAAGGGCCACTAGAGCCAACAAAAACCTTGGGGGGGAAAAAACAACAACAAAAAAAACCACTGGTTTATGCTTTTCCAATGGTTCTATTAGACATATTGAGGTCTCTTTTTAAGCAAAACTTAAAAGGTTTGTTATTTTCTATTTGTCTTTGCTTTGATGTCATCTAAAGATCCTGTTAAGTTGAAAAATGGCCTTCTGGTAAACACTGGCATATTGACAGAAATATTAATATGCACTTTCTGTATAATAAACACAATAAATGATAAAATCTTTGCATTTCCTTGTGTATGAATGGTGCTATATAATTAAATTTGCCCTGCCTTTTACAAGCAGATTCAAATATATTTAAAAACCCCTAAATATCGCTAAAGTTTGGTTTGCTAAGGGTCTCGCTCTTGCCTGCCACCCAACTTGCATGGCACTTGATCTCGACGTGGTGGTCCCACATAGAGGGGTCTTCCTGCAGCCCAGCTGTACCCCAGCAGCCAAGGTGTGACCATCAGGTGCTCTAGGTGATCTCCCGCCCCTCAGACCTGTATGAGGATGTTCTGGTCTCCGTAATACAGGCGAGGTTCACCTCCTGATGTCGTCAGCAATAACATCAGGATCACTTAATTGCTTTTAGTCTGACTTCTCCCCAAACCACCAATTGAGGCGGCTCAGACAACTGATCAAGATGCCCAATGTCCGGCTCCCTTTGGAGGTTTTCCAGGCGTTTCCAGACCCCAGGAGAGACACAGAACTTGCTGGAGAGGTATGTATCCAATCTGTCCTAAAAAGCCTAGGAGGCGGACGGATACCGATGGATACTTCAGTGTATTTGTTAACTTTTTCTCCATCAAGACTCACCGACATCAGCCAGTGCCTTGATACAGGTCTCAATGTTACTCTTCTGAGCTGAATTAATCCCCTTAAGGTTGTAGATTCTGAAAGCTGACTGGAGCAGCTTGATGAAAGTAGACTGGTTATTCTGTAAAAAACAAAAGAACAAAAGATGCTATTCTTTTACAAAGACAAATCTGTATAAAAGAATATCAGGAACACACCAACAGTGGAACTGAGAGGACTAATCTGTACAGACTGTCCGAAACAACTGCAGTAAGTGCTCTAAATTTAAAACGTCTGCTAGGAAAATCCCAGGTGAATGTGCAGTGACAAAAGACGCCTGTGGCTGAAATACTGCTACCATGGAGAAGCAAAAAGCTGCCTCATGTTTGACATGAACAGAGTACCTGCAGCATGGAGTAGTTAACAGAGAACGGTGACTCAAAGAAACTCCTGATGATGGCCATCACTGTCTCTGTCACATACTTGTCCAGGGGATTTGGGCGGTTACGTTCTGTAGTGTTGCACATCTTTAACACAAAAGCAAAAAGATATGAACCAGACTGATCTTCACCTTCCAGACATGTTTCACTTCTCGGAAAGTCCAATGCAGAAGCATTCTTATCATTTTGTCTTGTGCATAATTTTGCAATGGAAGTAAAAGAAGAACAATAATTGTGGTAAACTGCAAGCAGGACCTCTAATGACTTTCTTTCATCAATGGTTTCCATCTTGCCACTGTGCAATATTGGCCAAGGTTTGGGGTACAACTAATAGTTGTCCAGTCAACAAATTCCTCATCATGAGCTATGGATCTTTGCAATTTCTCCAGAGTTACTCTGGGGTTTTTTTTTGGCTGCTTCTCTGATTAGTGCAATTTACATTTTTAAGATGGAAAGTAAGAGTGCGCTGCAAGATGTTCAGAACTTAGGAGATTGGTTTTAGAAACTAATCCTGGCTTAAACTTTATTCAACTTCATTCTATGATGGAGTGCACTATTAGTGTAAGTAATATGGATATTGCAAGATAACTGTCCCGTGCTAGAAACTTCTTTAAGCACCAGACATTCAGATGTTAAACAGAGGCAACATTTTCAATAAAACTTTGTTATTGACATGGAAATGTGGAGTCACTGCTTTTTCTCAAACCAGAAAGACGTTATTACTGTTTAGTAAATGTATTTATCTTTAAGTCATATTGTTATCTCAAAATTTGGAAATATTACTGTATAGCACATGTTTCTTTAATAAACACTTAGGTTTATTTAAAGGCTAAACTTTTAGATTTTCATGTGCAAAAAATAAGAACCATCTATTACTTTCCTTCTGCTTCACAATTATGCACTACTTCATATTGCTCAATCACATAAAATCCTGATAATAAGGATAGACGCTAATGGTTGTAATGCTAAAAGAAAAAAAAAAAGTTCATAGAATGCATGTCAGCAGAAGAAAAACTGATGAATGTTGAAATGTTTACTGCCTCACTAGGAAAAAATAAATAGTGTGACCTTTCTGTGTGAGTTTTCTTACAGTGGCCATGTCGACCAGGAAGTTTTCAAATAGCGTCCAGATATGAGAAGACGTGTAGATCTCCTTCATTTCCACTTCAGTGTCCACATAGCAGTGATTCACAAAATTCACATATGAAGTTTTAACCTTTGGAGGACAAAGAATTAAGATGTTTCCAGATAAATAAAAAAAAACAGACCACAATGTGTCAAAAATTAATCTACAAAGAAAATAAAATCACAATAATGAACCTTTACCTCTGGCACACAGTTCACATCAGTGACCACTTTAACAATGTCATCCAGTGGCAATAGCGAGTTGCACTTTAGCTCAGTGTAGACATTCTTTCCCTCGGTGCAGGCGGCCAGCAGGTCTACGAGCGTGTTGTGGTACGCCAGGGATCCGTTCTCGTCTGCCCGCTCCTGCTCAGAGGCCATCATCTGCAGCAGCACCGAGAATGACGAGCGGTCATTGTAGAAGACCAGCACATCCTCACCGGCATTCACCAACTGGTTGGACAAACAGAAAAAGAGCAAGAAGCAGACACAGAGTTTTAGATTTCATATTTACAAACTTTCCAACTCTATCTCCACCTAAATCAATTTAAATCTGTTTGAAAAGGTTAAAGTTTACAATGAATTATGTAGTGCTGAAGCTATCAATATCTGGTCTGGGTGAAATACTGGATGGAGAAGCCGGTGCTACAACTAGAACAGCATCTCACTGGCTGAAGAGCTCAACAACTTTTTTGGTGTTAACACACTTCAGAGAGGAGGATCCGTCGGATAGTCAAACCTCGGATTCAGAAAGAGCAGTGTGGTTTTCGTCCTGGTCGTGGAACACTGGACCAGCTCTACACCCTCAGCAGGGTCCTGGAGGGTGCATGGGAGTTCGCCCAACCGGTCTACATG
>CAEFZX010015789.1:0-10302 GCA_903066825.1 Alfaro cultratus | reverse complement strand
CAATGAACCAATCACTTGATTCTGATATATTTAACTGAGGAAAATTAAAACATGCAGGACACTGGCCTTGATATACTGATGATTTGCCAAGGAGGGTAAGGCAGAAAAGGTCATTGCTAAAGAGGCCCATAGTTCTCAGAACCAATGACAACATCAAACGTAGCTTACATAGAGTAACAACTCTCACAGAATCCATCCAAAGTATCAAAATCGCCTCCCGTTGACATAGTTGCGTGATGAAAATTGCATCATTTTTTTTCGGAGCGACTCATCCACCTCATTGAGTTGACACAAAAAATTCAAGTGGGTTTGCAACATCACAGCGCCCAGTGAATATCCTGTTGCACCACACAGCTATACATGACTGCCAAAAATGGAAGAACGATTTTTTTCCCCTCTCCCTCTGGGCCATGAGCAGGATTGGGTGACATGCTCCTTCGCTGCCTTCACCATGGGTAGTTTATTTTGACTCAGTCCCACCTGCACTGTCTGCTGCCAGAAACAATCAGTTAAGCACCACTTGTGCACAAAACCTACCTGAAAAAAATTCCCAACAGTCACAGGGATCTGAGTGGTGAGCGCACAACTGTCTTGTCAAGCAGGAAATAAGGTTTATATTATAAACTATATTGCTAAAAATTGACATCTGCAGTTAAATGTTGTATTTCTTCAGTGACATTATTAACATGTGCCTATGTTATTTATTTCAGAAATATTTCCAATCATGTGCAGAGAAAATCTCTACTGTGCAGTTTTTTTCACTCCCTGGAACTAGCCTGTCAGTCAGTGAATGGTTGCCATGGGAACAGATTTGTTTTTGTGGGATGGCTTTGTAGTCTGAGTAAGTAGGTGTTACTTGTTTGTCTCTCCGTCTGCCCAGTCATTACATTCACAAAGTCGTAATGGGGAAATCCTTTGAGAATTACTCCCAAATGAGTCAAGCAGCTTAAAGTTTATCACAGTTTATTATTTTTCAGATGCAATACTTCAGAAAATACACTAAATATATTAAACCAACAGCCATAGAGCCATGTGTGTTCTATGAGTCTCCCCTCCTTGCCTCTTTACCTCTTCCTCATCTTTCTCTCTCTCTCTCTCTCTCTCTCTCTTCCCCAGCACTCCCTCTACGCAGCTCTAAGTGGATGGGAGTGGGACGAGAGAGGCATCGACAGCGGTGTGGCTGTGACTCAGGCAACCGGCTGCTGCAGTGTTGTGACGGTAATGAGGACAGGGTCAGCGGATACAGACAGACTGAACGACAGAGGCACACAGGAGAGAGGAGAGAAAGGCAAAGAGGCAGCTATACAGATGCTCGAAATAAAAAAGCTGGGTTCACACAGGGAGTGAAAAACAGCGCAGCGGAGAGAGAGAGAGAGGAAAGATAGGAGTGGACAGATGCCAGCTGATAGCAGAACTCCACAGAAGTGATAGCCCCACGGTGAAAGTTCTGCGTTAAGCAACTTTTTGTCACACACAAGCTCGGGTGAAAGGATGCTGAACACATTCAGAGTCACTTAAGGACACAGAAAGGATGCAGAAAAATGCTTTGTTTGTTTCATAGCATTTAGAATATCTGCAGTGCTGAAACAAACAAATGCCTTCCTTATGTATATCTGCTGGTTTTGATTTTGGGTCAAACTTAAATGTTTTAAATTAAAACCAGACAAACATATTGAGTAAATACGAAAATCTGTTTGCTCGAGTAACTTGCAGTCAAAGGAGGTAGTCATGACAAGTAAATCACTAACAAAGATAAGAAAAAGTAATTTTACCCACTTGTCTGTTCTATGAATTTGTCTTCTGTGTGATTTAAAAAGTCGAAATAACTGAATTTAGAAATTGCTTATTCAAATATATGGGAGGTAGGTGATGTGAGGCAGTGATGAGCTGTGCCTCTGGGGGAGCCATATCACACACTGACTGATGCAGGCAACTTGGGAATTTCTGCTGTTGTCTCTGTTTACTTCACCAATATTCATGTTTGATTACACATGCTGATGTTCTACAGTCTGTGTGAAATATTTAATGTGTGACATATTTAGTCTCTGATTAGTCATAAATGCATACTAGTACATGGTGAGGCAGAAAGTACCATGCCATACTCATAGGGGGCAGTGCCGAGCTCCATGGGCACAATGAGCAACAGAGGCTCTTTTTCCACACACTGAAAAGTCTGAAAACATGCAGTCAGAATGGAATGAATCCAGGATGACTTTCCGTCTTGCTGGTAATCTCCAATGAAGCAGGCAGATTTTAAAAAATGAATGCATGAATTTTACAACAATGATGAAGATATCCATGGAGAAGATCATGCATGTGGCCTTTAAATTGAAAATATTAAATTTTGATTTGAAAACTATATATATATATATATATATATATATATATATATGATGAAAAAAAAACATTTCAATTGAAAAATATCAAATTACAGGTTTGATGATAGCAATCTTATTTATTATAAAGTGTCTTGGTGCCAAAAAACCCCCTGAAAATTAAAGTTACTACCAAGAGAGTAAAGATTGCCCAAATGTTTTTTAATTTTTTTTAAGAATTGTTTTTCAGTGATACAATTCAAAGTGTTGATTAAATGTTAGGCCACAGTCTTTTAGAAATATCCCTATAAATTAGAACTGATTTAAAAAACTTGAATCAGATGCCGACTGCATCATCAACAAGCTGTGATCTCCCGAGCAATGTTTACTGTGCCCAACATAGGAGGGGTCTCATTGGTCTATGACTGACTGAATATGCTATGAAGCAATAAACCATTCGTCTAGGAGGTGACAAACAGACAAAGCAGAGCAGGCCTCACTTGCCTCAGTTATGGTCAGTGATCAGGATTTAACAGTAAAGAGAGACATCCAAAGTGAAAAGATCACAAAGTTCTGTGTTCCCGCCAAAAACATCTTCATTATCCCCAAGATATTGTACACAGTTTTTGGACTGACAAAACAGAGGCGGAACTTCTTGGAATGTGTGTGTCCCGGTATATCTGCCATAAAATTAACATATTTTAGAAAAAGATTGTTTTGCCAACAGTCAAAAATGTGGATCGTAATCTGTTGCTTCAGGGCCTGGATGACTTGCCATAATTGATGGAATCATAATTTTTGATCTCTAAAAGAAAATCTTGAAACAGAATCAGGTTTTGGTCTTGACCTCAGGAGAATAACGTAGATGGACCAGGATGTCGATTTCTCAATGTGTCAATAAATGGTACCTTTCTGTTTTCTGTTTCTGTCTTGTGTCTCCTGTTCTGTGACTTTCAAATCAGCCTCAGCATAAAGTATTTCTATGGAAAGTGTCAATAAAGCTCAAATGATAAAAATCAAGTTAAAAGACTTTTACAACTTCAGGTACAAACCCTCTGTGAAACAAAGAGACTCCAACAGTGGGATACAGACAGAAAACTGAAACTGCAGTTTTTCAGCTTCAATGCAGTATGTAAATTCAAAAAGGTTTCAGTGATTTTTATTTGAGCTTAAGAAAAACGCTTTGAAATAACTTCACATCAGCTATAAGGTAACTGAGAAATATGGATCAGATCTTCAGAAACACATTTCAATATTATTTTGCTTCAGAGAAGAATGTCCTATCAGCAGATATTTCAGAGCTGAGCAAACTTTTGTGTATAAAATCAGAGCTAATTACGAGACAAAATAACTTCTCTGAACACTTCAGTGATTCAGTCAGTCCTGTTGAAAATGCAAACTTCTGCTATTATCTCTAACCGGTTTATTAGAACATTTCAAGCATTTATGTAGGAAGAGAAGGAGTGAAATAGAATGAGCCAGTGGCAACACAGACTCCACTATAGACACAGTGTTTAACATCTTCACCCGTGGCGGCTCAATTACCTGAGTGTAATTGCAATAACTCCAATGCCACTGCAGTCATGCTTGACTATTTCCAGACCAGGTCTGTAATTGAAGGTTGATATATGCAACTGGAAATCAAAGGAGGCTAGCATGGCAACGAGAGAACAGCTAGGCTACGACTTTCAGAGCAGAGCTGTGAATTGCTGCTGTAATAAAAGGCCGGAGTTATTAGCAGAATTGTGAGTGGCAAATTGGTGTGAATGCCAAATCACTGGGGTAAGAGCTGAATGAGATGGGAAGTTAAAAAAGAGAAAGGGAAGGAAATGGGATAACAAAGTGGATGGCAAGCAGGAAAGGTTTGGCTGTATTGTGTGGAGGCATTTACACTCTTAAGGAGCTGAACTTTTATATAACTTTATATAAGTTAAACTTCATCATAGTATAAGTTAAACTTCATCATACTCCTTTTCAGATTCACGGTCACCAAATAAGTGGTGTATTTACATGTATTTAAGTATGTAAATTTGATAGTAAGATATTGTATTTACACTTAGAAACATGAAAGTCTTTATTATTATGTTTTGCTTTGCTGGTGAAATGTCTGTCTGAAATAAATTCTTAAATCAAATCAAATCAAAGGTAAGTTGTCAAAAATACTCTTAACTGCTATTGGGGTTGGGTGCAGTTTCTTAAAAAATCTTTTAAGTAGTCTTTCAAGTAGATTACTTAAAAGATGCTTCACTCCCCCCAAAAAATACCTAAAAAATAAACAGACAGACTTATGACAATTATAGGAAAGTAAGGAGAGAAAATCACAGAACCAGATCATAACCATAAATTGGGGAGGTGTTCTAGGCCCATCCGATGCAGCCTACAAAGGCGACAGACCAAGAGGGCAGGGTGTCCCTACTTCAGAGTACCCCTTGCTGAAATACTTACTTCCCCTATAATCTGAAAGTGAGTTAATGCAATGCATTCTGGGATTAATAGTTTCGTACCAGCCTCTTTGATCCTTTTGTGTAGCTCAGTCCTTTGGGCTGAGTCCTAAAATTAGATTATTCCAGAAAACTAGTACTCATCCAAATATTTGACAAAGAAAATGGAAATAAAAAGTGTATATGCATGTTTTGTTCACAGCACGTTATCAGTAAAATGTTTAGCTTTTTAGCTTTAAACAGGTTGCTTGACAGACAGTACCACACCCTTTTAAACTTATTTCCATGAGATTTAATTTGGTCAACCCAAACTTGACCAAATTTCATCTGCTCGTAACCATTTCAATGAAAGCTTTGTTGGATTTATCAATATTTTTGGTTGAAGCCACTGTTGGATTGTATAGACTGCATCATCTTATTATATCAACACAACCATTACGGCAGTGTGCAGTTTTGTCTTAGATCATTTGCAGTAACAGCTGTCTTTATAATTTCCCTTTTCATTGCTTTGGCACTTTGAAGCCACTTGTGGTCAAGTTTGCTTTGGGACCAACATGTGCGTGCAAAAAAAAAAAAGTTGAGCAAACAACGCTTCCAACTGATTGACGGCTGCAAAGTTCTGGGTGACCAGCTTGTACAAAAAACAGCCGAAGTTCCATCAGAAAGACCACACTTAGTGCTACTGCTGCACTTTTATGTGGTCTGAAGGAAACCTGAGATAGTGTGTGGTTGTGCATGGAGAGCTGAAGGGCTTTGAGTGATTCCAGCATTCCTACATATATCTCTAGACAGTCCAAAACCACAACCCCTGACACAAGCGGTGGTTCCAGTGTCAGCTGCCAAGATCCACTGTGTGGAATATTCCTGCATTTTGTCCAAGAACCTTCCATAAGGATTTATAGTGGGAAACAAAGTACTGAGAGAAAATCTCTGTCCAGAAAAAGTTTTAACAGACAGACTTATGACAGCTGCAGGAAAGTAAGGAAAGAAAAGCACAGAACCTGACCGTAACCATAACTTCTAAAGACTTAGGTTACACATGATGTATTTACCAAAACAGTAAGACCTAAAAATGAAATTTTGGGCATATCAAAATCTTCTAGACTGGATCAATCAAGTAATATGCAAAGCCTGGCAAAAAAAAAGGGTCACACTGTAAAATTTTATTTAGCTTTGATTTTGGCATGCATGTGCTGTGGCATTGTTTTGATAAGCTTCTGTAATGTCACAAGATTTATTTCCATCCAGTGTGGTATTACTCTTTCACCAAAGTCTTATTGTGATTCTTAGTGGGGTTAAGGTCTGGATTCAGTGGTGGCCAATCCATGTGTGAAAATGATGCCTGATATTCCCTGAACTACTCTTTCATAATTTTATCCAGATGAATTCTGACATTGTCATCTTGGAATATGCCTGTGCCATCAAGGAAGAAAAAACATTGATGGGACAACGTGGACATCCAGTGTACTCAGACCTCGTTCTCTGGACACATTATGTTGCTGAACTTTGACCTGACCAACTGCAGCAACTCCAAATCATTGAACTGCTCCTTTTAGAGTAAGCACTAGCCATGATGGGTGCATCGCTTCATTTTCCTCTCTTCTTACCCTGGTGCTCCCATAATTTTAGACCAGGGTAAATCTGGACTCAGACCACCTGACCTGCTTCCATTGCCACATACTCCAATCTTAATGTGGCTCCCTATTTTCCTTCCAGTTTGTAATAAAGGGTTAGACATTTCTGAAAGGCCCCAACATGTTTCATCCAAAGCCGAACAGTCGACGTACAGTCATGTGGTTGCGAACCGTTCAGATTCAAACACACCTTTCATACAACAGCACAGACCAACTGGGGGACACCCCTGCCACTTCGGTATACGTCACGCCACTACCAGCGGGGGTTCCCCTTCCCTCCCTGCATCCTCAGTTTTGACTTTATGAAACAGTCACAAAGCAAGCGCCACACTTTTCTGTTGCCAGTTTTCTCGTGAACAGCAACAATTTCCATCTAAGAGTTATGAACCGTGCACCAAAGAAATGAGACGATTCTCATCAGTTGTCTACGTTACTGAGAACCGATTTCGGAAGTTCAGACGAAGTACGTCCGTGCTTTAAACCGGTTTTAGTAGTTTCTGCCATCTCCTCAGTCCTCAGATGTTTTCTCTGATTGATCCTTGCAGACCATCAAGTTCAAGTCAAACAGACCAACATCTTTTCCACAAGACGTTTCTTCCAACATGGTTAAGAAATGAGAAGCTGCTCATTACATGAGTTGGGGTTACATAACTTGTTGCCAGCTGAAAGACAATCGGTCATACTGTAATTATCAAATAAGAGGTTCATAAATATTTACATAGTGAAATGAAGGCGCTTTTTCAAAAAAAAATTTTGACCAGGCAATGCATGATGTGCTTACTTTTTTAAAAAGTGTAGTAGCACTATGATCCCATTTAAAAAATCTAGTTAAAGCCCACACCAATACTGACAGAAATTAAAAACTACAATAGTACTTGTACAGTACAAATTCTGGAGCTTGTCCTCATACTGTCAGTGTCTTGAATTTCTACTTCATCAGGGCTCCTGTTAAACAGACTGTAGGAAGACAATTTGGGCTGGGGGTAGTGGGGGGGTGCATTGCAAAAGCGCAAAAATGTGGCAGCACACTGGGAATAACTATTGGCCGAGGAGTTAATAGGCATGGAATGATGACAGATATCATGGAGTGGACGCCTCGCAATGACTGGGAAGGAATTAATAAGCAGGAATGGGTTAATAGTGCATTAAGAGCCAGCAGGAGAACGGCAGGAGACTGGAGCAAGAATCTTCTGAAGTCAGCTGTGAGTAATCAGCCCATGGCGAGCCTTCAACGATTACCATAACAGAGCAATTGGACGTGAAAAATGGATAATAGTATGGACATAGAAATGTGAGGCTGCGTGTGTATGTGTGAGGTGGCTGTGGGGGAGGAATAAAATGCACAAATCCCACTGGCTTTCCAATTGTGACAAACAGAAGATGATGGGGTTTTTTCAAACAAAAACACTCATGTAACCAAAGTGTCTGCTAATTTGATTTTAGTACATTTATCTGAGCCTTTTCTGCTTCCAGAGGCTAACTCAGAACTACAGGTAGCAAACAGTCGTACATCAATGAATTATAATATAAAAGCTTTTTTTTTTTCTGTGATTTGATTCAGAAGTAAAAATATCTAGAGTAACTACATACAGAGTACAGTAGTGTTTATTTCTGTTAATGATGAATGGATTGTAGGTAATTAAGCTTCTCAGAATAATAAAAATAAAGTAAGAACAGAAAATGATTTTTTCATATATAAATATGTTGCGTTACGTCTTCATAGTTATTGGGAAGATAATTTCCCAGTCATTGAGGGTAAATCATATAAAGTGATTGGAAAAGAAGCTGACTGTTCACAGACTGATGTGTCCAAGGTTGTAAAAAGAAAATTGGGTGAGGGAAAAAGGGTTGATGGAAAAAGGTGCACAAGCAAATCAGTTAATTGAAGTCTTGAAAAGATTACGAATTAAAACCCATCTGTGTACTGCAACTAAGGGCCGCCACACTGATCGAGCCAACACATGACTTATAAGGAGAGGTGGGATTTCTGAGAAGTTTTCCACAAACACACCCTTCATATTTAATATGGTACTTCGTTTATGAACAAAAATTAAGCCCAAAGTATAAACAACAAAAAACTGTATTTCAACAGCTTATTTTTGTACTTGGAAACACAATGTTGTTAAGTTGATATAGTTTCCATATTTAAGTTCTGACTGAAGAGGTAAATCGATCACAGCGATGAGTAGCCATCAGCCCTTGTTCCTGGCTCACTATGGCCCACGGACACACAGTTAAGCTGTTTGCATTTCCCTTGTAAATAATTTATGCCAAACTTTCTTCTGAGTAGGCAGCCTGAGTACAACCAGAAGAACCTGTACCACAGGTTAAGAACCATGGCCTCAAAGGAACTGTGTTGTGTCTGAGGATGATCTTTGTGGCCTTTTTTTACGCTAAGCCCTATAATTTTGCTTAACTCAAACTATTTATTATATGCAGTATGAGGGATTTCATTTGTCCCTGCTACCATTTACCTTTAACAATCCAAGAGTTTTGACAAACTCTTATTTACTTCTAGTTTTCCCTATCTGGCACACCAGGATCTTGAGTATACAGTCATAAGTTATTACACAGTTCCAGACCAAGACAAAAACATTAAAATAAATATATATTATTACCAGAAAATAACATACCCTTAGCATCGCACCTTTGTATACTTCTCCAACTTAATCTGTAGGTCAGAGAAGTATTGAATGCTTAATTTTGTGCATAGAATCCTTTATTGTCCCTCCAATACGTCCACATGCAATCTCCTCCAATCAACTGGACATTTATCTCCGGGAAAGGAAAATATTCAGCTGCAAAAATGTTCAATGATTATGTGATAGCTTAATTACACTCTTAATTTCATAGGAGACAGATCACTCTCACCAAAACTATCAAGATAAATGACCCACTATATTACCTGATTGTGGAAGTGTCTTTTTTTCTGTGCCTTGGATCAGTACGTTATCTATTTCCAGCAAAAACTATGAGCGTCTTACTTTAAAAAACTAATTCAATGCATGGCTGAAACAGGCACGACAAGGGCATAACTGACTTCTTATGGTTGTATTTGTCAATGCTAATGTTTAATCTGAAAGTATTTTTTGAGAGGCACCAATGGTAAAAACACCTTTCTAAAAACTGGGACTTTAATCAAGCTGTCATTTGTTTAAGCTGATGTTGAATATCCCTAACGTTCCTGTAAAACCTCTTTACTCTTTTGTCTCAAATCTTGGCCATGTACAGTTATCCTATTAAGGTTGCAATTAACTGTCTTTGTTGTTCCTCTGTTCTCTCCTAAAGCAGGTATCCCTGGCCGGATTATCTTGTTGGGTTCTCCTGGAGGTCATTTGTCTGAACTCTTTTTGTTCTGTCAGGATTTTACGACGTAATCCAGTGCCAACATGCAAGAGGATGGTACTTCCTGACAATACATTCCTATGCAAACACAGATATGAATATTCCAACATTTTTATAAAGCTATGGATAAAAATCTAAGTCTTGCAAGCATGTGCAGACCAATCAAACTAAACAGAAAAGTAGCAGTCAAGATGCTTTTGCTTTTAGGTGAAGCAATAAAGTAGTCGTCTATGCAGTCCTGGTGAATGTATGTTTTTTTTTTTTCTTTTCAAATTTTACCACTTCATCCCAGGGATTGGATAAGATCAAATCAATAATTTGTTCATACCAATACTTGAAAGTTTTCTCCTACTTACCCAAGAAAAACCTGAAAGTCTTCCTCAGACTCAAAGTTTGTGACGCATATGATAATACTGTGAAGGTCATTTTCTGCTGCAGGGCAGGAACAAAACACAAGCAGCCCCAGAAAAAAAAAAAAAAAAAAAAAAAAAAAAATAAAAAAGGCCTCAAAAATATTGTTATTTAACATAAAGGACACAAACAGATAGGATAAAAAAATTAAAAATT
>CAEFZX010015788.1:0-10461 GCA_903066825.1 Alfaro cultratus | reverse complement strand
CAATGTCAAAGAGAACATACCAAATGGCACAGAGATTGGGACATACACAGCTATTGATCCAGAGACCAAGAGCAGCGTTGGCATATCGTAATAATTTTTATTCATTATTTTAAATAAGGTTTAAGTGGGTTGACATGATTACAGCAAATTTATAAGGGTTCCTAAAATGTTGGTCTCGTAAACAACAGAGTTCAGACCTCGACAGGTGACCTTAAATATGTGGACCAGTGATGCATCCTCTGTTTTATTTTCCAGGTATTACAAGGTGTCTGATCCAGGATCATGGGTTGGAGTGAACAGCAATACAGGAAAGCTGACAGTTACAAACACCATTGACAGAGAGTCCCCTCTTGTCCGGGATGGGATTTACAACATCACCGTAAAGGCTGTTGATGCCAGTAAGTTGTTACATTGTTCACCATGTAGAAAGCAGTGTGAGAAAAAAAATCTGTTTTTATGTTGTTGTTTTTTTTAAACTATGCCAAAACACCAGCATTTAACTAAGGAAGCAATCAAAGCCTTCACTGTTTCTTAGTCCTTTCATGAATGGAGACAATGCAAAAACTGTTTGATTTTATGCCACCTATTTGGACTCTAGTGTGCTACTCCAACCATTATCCAAAGAATATCCAGAGGATAATGTCTGGATAATGGCTATCAGAGAAGATTTGAATAGGAAAGTCTGGAACAATTATGACCATGGAAAGGGCAAAAAAGTCAGAATTTGTGTGTTTATTAATTTATTTTTAATTCTGTACTTGATAGTTACAAAATGTGAAGCCTCTTTTTATTTTCAAAGTATATATTTGAACTCCAACCCTCCAAAAACATAAACAAACAAAAACATTTTATTCCTTAAAACAGGTTAGAAAAGAATCCCTACTGAAGTTATTATAATTAGTGTGTGGAAGAATTAATGATGGATGTTTGCCAAAACTCAAAACAGATTTGTTGGTTTTGAAGAAAGCTTATTATACTCATGTTGTACAGATTGTTCTTCCTTCTTCCTTCTAACTCTGTTTTGATGACTGATCGGCATCAGATAAATGCTGTTTATGATTAAAGCCACACCTTTCTGCTTGTCTGAACATACTGTCTTTGTTATACCTGAAAGCATCTGTTGAATATAAAGCTTCTCTATTCCTGGTGAATGACTCAGACGATCTTGCCAGATCGGACTGGTTCTTTACCGGGGAAAGTTGTAATCGGTTCCATTGGGATCACAAAGATAAGGGGAAAAAAGAAATCTCATGTATGACGTTAGGTTTTTGTGCAGACATGTTCATGTTTTTTTTTCCATCTGAAAATTAATGGAATATCTTTGAATTTCAGCCTCCAAATCAGGAATAGGAACAGTAATCCTTGTGATAGAGGATGTAAATGACAACAAGCCAACAATCCCAAAGGAACTGATAATGTGTAAAATACCGGCTGGCAGCCTGAATTCCCTGGTTGTTGTGGCTCAAGACAATGACCTCAATCCATATTCCAGCCCCTTCAGCTATTCCATGCCAGCAAAACACGATGGAAATTGGGAGGTGTCTGTATACAATGGTTGGTACTAACGTTGTGAGTTTTAAGTCAGAACAGCAGATGTTTGGGCTGCATGCGTGCTCATCAACATAGCATTGATGTGGACATTAGCTAAGGATTCATAAATATTCATGCGGTAGTAGACAAAGTTTCATTAGGTTAAAAACAAATTTTAAGGAAGTTTGCTAATTAGTTAGGGCAGAATTTTGAAGGGTTTTTAAGCAAGTTGTTCCTGAGTATTTTTTTATGCATAGAAGTTGCACTAAAATCACAGTTACACTTTGAAGGTGTTTAAGCCTTGTCCACATGGAAACAGTTTTTTTCTTACTCCCTATGCTTAAATGTTTCTCATTAACAAGAGACCTGTATGAAACATCTTTATCCATACGAATGACTCAAAATATGTGCGATGTAGCTTCTGAAATACACCAAAAACAGATAAAAAGGCAGAGCGGATGTGACATTTTGGCTCTAAAAACATTGAAAAACTATTACTGCTCCCAAGTTAGACATTGAAGCTAGAGATAGCTCGTACATTGCTTCTCATGGGTGAAATTCATAACCCATGAGGGGGGATGAGTGGTTGTTTTTACATTCATGGTACTATATAAGCTTCTAAAAAATGTCTGTTTTTAATTTTGTTTCCTCTCAAGGAACGGCGGCTAAGCTGACGCAAAAGAAAGAACTTCCTCTAGGGTTTCACAAGGTCTCCTTCAACGTAAATGATCTGCAGGGAAATGGTGATACTCAGACTACGACAGTAAGGATCTGCCAATGCGTGAACGGAGCATGCATAAAAAGAGGTCGCTCTATCGAATTGGGCCCACTGGGCATCCTGGCCTTGTTGCTGCCCCTGTTCCTGCTCCTGCTGCTCTGTGAGTCCTTTACTATTATGTTACTAGTAGATCAGTGCAGACTTCCTCTGTGGTGATAATAAAAAATCCAAAGAATGATGTAGTTGAATGGCTCATTAAAATTTAGTGCGGGATTCCGTAAAGTTAATATCTGCAAGAGATCAATTAACTGATATTGCGAAGCACAGATCTGTGGGAGGTTAGCAGCTAGTGGTTTAACTTGATATAGCTATGTTAAACATATTCATTTGAAAGTGTTCAGTAAACTGTGCCATTGAAGAGATCACGCAAAAGTAAAAAAAATGGGGGAACAGCATCTTTGCTTACTCTCTCGTTGAGGCACCTATAAAAGTTTGTTACTGGCTGTCTCAAGGTGCATAATATTTGCAAGATTGAAAATCTTGCAATAGTAATAATATTGGTAAACATTGCAACAATATAAGTTGTGATATATGCATATTTTTTTCCTTCTTTTCTTTCTAATCTGTTCTTCCTACACTCTGTGACCATCCATCACATAGAGAAATGTCTGGTATATTCACAATATGTTTTGTAACCTTCTATCTCTCAGTCTGCCTGATTAGTTGAGCCATGAGTCCGTTAGAATAAATTTAAAAGATTTACAAGATTTGGAAAAGCACATAAACTAACCTTCTCTGATGCCATTTCATAAATTGCTAGCAGTCACAAGATCAAAAATAAGTGTCCTTTCTCAGTGGTTTTAAAGCAAACTGACATAGTTAAAGTTAGATTGTTTCAGCTCCAGCTAATGCTGTGTGATTTATGTATATATTTTTAGTATTATTTCAATTCTTTTCATTTTGGAACTTGTATTATTGAGTATTTCCCTCACTTTACAATAACACTTTCCTAAAAACAGAAAGATATAGTTGGATGTGTAGTCTATGATAAACCACCTACAAAACAACATTGAACCTACTTTGCCTTCTGTTAGTGATGTTAGTTTAACATGATGCTGCAAACTAATTATTGTCATGACATATAGAAAAAATATATGTATATATACTGCAGTGTATTATTTTATTTATTTTATATCAAACATCCCTAGTGTTAACTAATGTACTTTCAGCATGGTTCCATGAATGTTTGGCTGAGAAAAGAGCATGTTTAAATATTGGCAGATCAGATATTTTCTTATCTAGAATAGTTTTACCTGTTACCATAGAAGTGAATGTGAATAAACCACTCAGCCACTGTTTGCTAAAAGCAAAAGCTACTACTGTCTATAGCTTTTGTGCACATATCTTTCATCATACTTATATTCATATGATTAATAATAGTGAACAAACCTTCTGATAAATCAACCTTTTATGCTGATATCAACATGCTGAGCTGCTAACTCCATTTTGCCACTCCTTGTCAGGACAAGGAGTGGCAAAATGGACTTCAGAACGTACCAGTAGTTTCAAAAATATTTGAAAATGGTTAGAGAAGCAGTCCTTGTGTACAACAAAATCACACTGTAGCTATTTAATTTAGCATGTTTTGGTCATTCATAAATTATGAGCAGAGTCTACAAAATGTGCGTTTCTGACAAACTTAAAGTTTTCATCAACAGCCTAATATGGGAAAGGTTTACACGATGAAACAATGTTAAAAACAAAGCATGGGGACATTTTAATAACTTATATTAGCAGCTTTGTTAGCCTATTTAGCATTACTAACTGTAACCCTAGTCTCTGTAGTTATTTTCTAATTTGTAAGCATTCCTATTGTGTCTGAGCCTTCCAATGGCATGCCACTGGTAGGCATTCCCTTCCTTTTTAAAAACAGATTGAGTTTGAAAGTGCAAAAGTATAAAATAACAATATCAATGATCTGTTCCAGGTCTAATTGCAGCAGTTTTTCTGTAGCACTTCAGATAACTTGAACCATTTCAAGTATTTACTAAATCAAATAAAGGAGCTAAAGTTGACATGTCTGGCAAGTGCTAAGCTTTCCAGCAATCTAAAGATTTCTTCTGTTTTCTATAACATTACAGGTTTACTGATCTTCTCTACTTGTACTACAAAGTCAGAGAAGGTTCTACTTGACGATGAAGGATACAGTAATGGAATCCTCCTTCCATCGAACACAGAGGCTCCCGGCGAAGAAGTGGTAAACCTTTTGCCACCATGTTGGGAATTAGAAAACCCACTGCTACCTTAATTTATTAATTTAGCTTTGCATGATTTATTAACTCATGGTTTGCTTTGCTTTTCAGGATTCCTCGGCTTTTTCCAGCACTCCATTTGATCAGGCAGTAAAAGGTTCAACCAAGGGCTCTTTAATGAACCCTGGATGGCTGGGAAACAAAAGCACAAGCACAATTGGAGGCCATAGTGTGCACGAAAATGGATTCCAACAATCCATCGGCCTTAATACAATGAATACTCATAATGTGTCCTCTAGCCAGTTTGGTCAGTACGGTCAGCTTGTTGAGAGTAAACATCTAAGAAATGGCATGGATTATGAGCAATACAATATGGACAACGCTCTATATCGTACTTGGCTGACACATGACCTTTATCTGAACAAGGTAAGACTTGGGGGGAGAAAAAAACAACAAGAAAAACATGCAAAATCAGTTTTTGATTTTTTAAATTTATGTAGGAGTGTAAATTAGCTAAATTTTTTCAAGAGACAAACTGAAGCTGAACAGAAAGCTTTTACTCTGTAAAATTTAATAAATCTAGCGTTTGCTTTAGGAGCTAAGCAAACTCCCATTTGTAATATAATTTTGTTCTGTAAGCTGCGATGGTCTCCTCAGTGAACTTTAATATTTTTTCTGCGAAAAAATAATGTTTCTGCAGCTTGTTGGTTGTAATATCAGACTGCCAGTCATATTCTGAGGGCTGTCTTGTTTTATCACTTTGTGTAATATGGTGCCTCTTATCATCCAGGTTTAGTACACACACAGTAACACACTATCTCTCTCTCCCTACTACCTTGATCTTACAGAAACTGGCCCACATGGGAGGAGAGAGGGACGAACGCTATGCCAGTGATGTCATCCACTCCTATAACTACGAGGGGAACGAGTCTGTTCATGGTTCCGTGGGATGCTGCAGTGATCACGGCGACAAAGAGAATCTCGACTTTTTGAACACACTTGGGCCAAAGTTCAAAACTCTTGGAGAAGTCTGTACAAAGAGATAAAAAAAGATAATGAAGTGGCTTAGGTTTACTTTTCACTCTACAAGATTTAGATGCCTGGGTTATGAATGCGTATGGTGCCGAATGTTTATCATGTTAGTGTGTCATTATGACATTTTGGATTTTTTTTTTTCTTTTTTGGTAGAAGTCTTTTGCACTGAAAACAGAGCAGTTGTCAGTTTCACACAAGTCATGTGATGCTTTCCTTTGTGGTAATTTCCTCCTATAGTCTTGGTTATGTTCAAATTAAGATGTATATGAAGATAATTTGAAGCTTAAAATCTGTTTATAATGACTTGATTGTTTAGCTTTTAATAATCTTGTGTTCACAGAGAAAAATGCATTATTATTGTCAGTTTTGTCTGCATAGTTTCTGAGGTATTTTATTCTATATTTGGCTGACATTTCACACAGTGTTCTATGTATAAAACCATTTTTTATAAACACGTGCAGACTTTGGGATTCTGTTGTTTGTCTTTTGGTGATTTTCCACTGCAAGCTTGTCCATTTTTTTTTTTGTTTCATGCACTAATTATGTGTGCAGGCACATTCCACCCGCAAAGGAATGTGTTTACAGTTGACTGGGTGTAGGTTCTGCTGAGTGTCTCAGGGATTATTGCAACATTCTGAGACAACGGATTTGCGAAAATCAACGCAAGCGTGTGAACAGGAGGGGTGGGGTGTGACACTGCCGTCAACTGAATCCCACTCTTCAGACATATGCAAGGTCAGACCCTTCAGTAAGATATCCATGAAGCTGTTTGCTTGAAGGGGATCAAATATTTATTGTCAAGCATTTTTTTTTAGTTTTGTTGTCTGGTTTAGATTTAAATGAGCTGAAAAGAATAATCTCTGAAGCAGAGATAATCAATGTGGTTTCTGTAAAGATCAGTGGGGGGAAAAAACAACAACAAAGCACTAAAACGCCCCATGTTCTAACTTGTAATTCTTATTCTGCAAGAGTCTGTTGTGGAACAGAATCTCTGCTGAAACGGGTGCTCACTTAGCTCAGGTTTTATGTGCTTTGGTAAATGATTCACTGGGTGTGGCTCTATGAGCAAGGCAATGTTCCAACACAGCCAAATCCCATGACAAGAAGTCAATATTTACATAGTTTCTTGCAAATCAAGTTTGTGCACTAGAATTATTAAAACTTCTGCATATACTTTTGCCACTAGGTTCCTCACTAAAGTACAAAAAAAGTACAGCATGAAAAACAGGAACAATATTAGTAACAATAATGTTTTTTGTTGCTTCTATGATGAGTAGTGGGTGCTCCACTTTAAGAAAATATGGTAAAATACTGCTGCTACTTAATGATTATTCCATTAAGTTCTGGAATAGATATGTAAATCTTATTGATTTGTAAATCCTTCATTTACAAATCCAAAATAGATCATCGGGGCATCACTGGTGACTTTATCAATGCATTTAGGCATCTGGACATGAAAAACAACCAGCTGAAGCTCAAACGAAGCATCAAGATTGGAAAAGGAGGGGATGTAAATGTTTCCAATGTGACAAGGTTGTTTATGCTATATGGGCCCTTTCGAGTACTTCAGAGACAGCTGGTCTAAGGGCATTTAATAGCACAGTAGAACCATTTCTAAGGGTGTACAAGGAGCAACTACCCCAGGGCAACATTCATGCAAGCGCAGCCAACCTAGTGTTGAAATTTAATTGAGGAAGATTGCAGGTTACTGACTGCTTCATGCTTGATGTCATGCAAAATATGTCTGTGTCATGAATCACATTTCAAAGTGAAGCTGAGAATGTAATTTATAAAGATCAATAATCATGTAATGGTGTAAAGATGGACAAAGCTGACAAGAAACTAGGAGAAAAAGTGGGACATTCATTAATCTCGAAATAAAACCTTCTCTCGAGTTGATTAAACACAAAAACCTTGTTTAAATGCAAAAATATAAGCACATAGAAATATAACTACTTCTAAATTATGTCAGGGTGTAAATGAGATGTAATCATCAAGGGTTTTTTGTTAACCATCCCACAGGGGCTAATTATGAAAATCTTGGAAACTCACTTAACTAGAAAATGTTAAAAAGGAGCAGTTGACCCAAATATCTGACAAAGCCCTTTTGATTCAGATGCACATAATATTATTTCTGTTTCACAGATAAATCCGGGAGGTTAAGCTATTACTCATTTTGTTAGCTGCAGTGATTCACACCCTTGCATTTAACTTTTGTATGTACAAGGATCAGAGATGTTAAGCTGTTGGTGATGTTCACCTCGGATGAACCCTTGACTCACGGGAATGACGGGAGGACAGCGTTGAGACACGAGAACGAAGAATTAATTTGGCGCAATTTATTTACGTGTTTTTTTTCTGACAGTGTGAAATTTTTCACTCTCGTTCAAACTGAGAACGAGGGCGGAAAGAGTTTAGCACGACGACGGCAGTTCTCACCATCAGACAGGCTCTATTGTGTCTCGCATTTTAACACGCAAATAAAAAATAAGACGGAGCATAAACACTGTAAGGCTTTCAAAAAGTTCTTAGTAATCAAAATTGAAACATACCTGAACTATGGTTTATTTATGGATTATCGAAATCCATTTCCACTTTATACGCAAAGTAAAGCAATAACACTGATAAGCCACATAATTCAATATACCACTTTGTATGTCCATTCTTATCGGGACTGCTTGAGCCATCACTTTCCCTCGCTTCTGTAAAGATGCAATTAATTCCAAGGCAGGAGCGTGAAATTAATTTATTGCTTGTAATTAGTTTTCTTCATACTGTGAAAACAATCTCTCCGCATAGGGTGTGTTCAGTCTTCACCAGAGAGTCTGCAGACACTCAGCTCCATGGGAGTTCAGTATGAGGTGCTGCTTTTAGCTGCCAACAACAAAAAAACTTGATGGAGCAGAGAAACTCCTCAACAACCCCTGATGACTCTGACTTCAAGATTTATCATTTTAAGTGGCATGTGTGGGGTTATTTTTAGTCTCTAGCAGCGCATATGACAGTATTTTTTTCAATGTGTGCCAATGGGGAGACTAAAGCAGGTCATGTACATATGGAATTTAAACTGGTGTGTGAATAATTAAATCACGTACTGTGAGTCTGATTACAAGGTAACTTATTCAAATTACTGCACAGAGTTCATGAAAGGGACTAGAACGGTTTGAACGTCTTACATGTATGATTTATCTGCACTTTCCTTTAACATAACTGCCATGCTGCAATTGCTGCAATAGGCACTAGGTGGCACTCTTACCCTCTCACCTGAGTGTTCTATATGCCAGTAGCTGTGAGGAATATTTTTAGAAGGTAGCTGGCTTCACTGAAGATGTTTTTCTTCAGTCGCATGTGTAATCAAACACCTGAAACAGCTTCAGTTAAAGTGTGAAAATCACAACAGCACATCCAAAGGGAGAGGATGTGACAAGATGCTTCAGCATACTTTAAAGTTGCACATGCAAGCTGATTATCATATGCTAAAAGTTTAATTTAGTAATGTTTTCTTGTGTAACTAGCTCAATCTTGCCACTATATGTGCTTCACCTTGGGAAGTCATCATGGCTGGAGTAGAGGTGGAAATAATTCAGTTTATATTATGTAAGACCAATAAAAAATGCATACAGAAATACTATGTACAAAATATAATTATCTATAAAACCATGGAGAAGACTGCTAATAAGGAGTATAATCCACAAAATGGGGCCATTTGTAGAATGTTGTATGAATAATAAAGCAAAATTGAGTGGAAGGAAAAGGTGTAGTAAGAAATACAATTACAAGCAACAAGGATAAATCCAACTTTGAGGCGAGTGAAAGAAAGTCTGTTAAAAGTTAAAAGCCTGTGAGAAAGATTCACAATATGTGAATCTTGACATATTGACTACTATAGCTGTAGTCATTGATTGACTCTATGGTATGTAACTGCAACTTTAAGCAGTGATATACTATAGCTACCTGACATAGTTGTTTAATGAAAGTTACACAGGCCTACTGCAACTTTAAGTAGCCACCACAGGCAGATGTGTCTAACACACGGAATACAACTGCTGAATTCATTGTGTAAATGAACTCCTGAACTGCTTTACTAGGCTAAGTGGAAAAAAAGTAGACTTATTGCAGAATTGTCCAAAGTTCTTTTTTCATTAAAAATAAACATAGCAAAGTCAATATGACAGTGTCGTGTGCAAAGCAACTTGAGGTCCACTGTGATAGTCAGACATAATTTGGGGAGTCATGCCAACTGCTGCTATTGATCCAGTGTGTTTTTAAAAAATCCAAAGTCAGTATTTTGATGGCTTAAAGCTTATTGATGGAAGCTTAATCATAACAGTGTATGTAGAGAGAACTATTAAAAACCACTGTCATTTAAATCATCCTTCTGTTGCTGAGCTTTATGGAGATGGGAAATTGTTTTTAGCAGGACTTGGTACCTGACTTTGCTGCCAATGCACCAATATCAAGTTTAATAACCAAGGCGTTAATTTGGTTTATTGACACATTTCATATCCTTCTAAGTGAATAACCTATATAATACTTTTGTGTTTCAAAATAGTTTGCTTTTGTCACTGGTTCAATGTACTTAAAAAGACATAGAAAAAAATATATATATGAATTTGCAGTTCCTGTTCATCCATTTGGGGCTTACATTCCTCACTATAAGTTCAGTAGTTTGTTTGTAAGTGGCAGGAGAAAAAATCTTTATATTTCGTTGTGTTCAGGCTGTGTCCCGCTGGTGTAACTGTTTTGAGTGTGTGCCATTAGTGGCTGGAACGGAGCAGAACAAAACCGTCCGCCCACACACACTGGAACGAATCGGAGAAAGGGACGGATGACAAATCAACTAATAGCAAAATCTAAGAACATCTGTCATTATTTGAGCAAGAGAGCAACTCCAGGTGGACTTTTGTTGAGTCGCTCCAGGACAAA
>CAEFZX010015787.1:0-55156 GCA_903066825.1 Alfaro cultratus | reverse complement strand
TGAATTTGCATGAATTTGCTTCTGTAGCAGCTCCCCAGCACTTGAATTAATCAGCCAGTCTCGACGGGTGATTTTAGCGTTTTTATTTTTCTTAATGACGATCCACCAGGATCATCACATCAGTCACCAACAGTCCCACAGTCACCACAGTCACCGTGAAAACTAAAACAAATACAAATATTAGAATACAAACACAAAATTACAATACAAACAACAAAACAAAACATACCTCGCTGCTCTCACTGGGGAACACTGAGTGTCTTGGTGCCAGACCGCTTGTCAGTTCATTCATTGGTACAATGATTCTATCTGCTTTTATAGGGCCTGTCCTTATTAACTACGGCAGCCCGTGAGGTACATACAAAAAACCCACAAAACATTGCAGTGTAAATATTATAAAAAAAACAAAGATAAACCAACAACAATGTTTAACAAAAACAGACAAACATCCATAAACAATCTGACATTTTAATTTAGAAAATTCACAGAATAATTTAATTTAAATAGACTACATAAAATAAATTTAGGCAATTTCATTTTAAATAAGTCGCTATCCATTACAGCTTCGATTATCTATCAGGATGGGTTTTTTAGTTTTGACCTGCATTAAACAAAAACATCGGAACCGGCAGGTCGGGTTTTTTAAAGACTGGTGATCGGCCTAAAAACCTGCAGTCAGTGCACCCCTAATTCATAATGAGCCTTCATATGAATTACCGTGATGGAAGCTCCTTTTGTTCCTATTGTAGCTTTGACTGCTGGACTCGTGAAAATATGCACATCTGATGGATTCAAAATTATGCTTTCAAACTTAAGAATACTGTATTATCTGCCAAGTATGTTGATGTTGAGGTTTTGTACAAATTCACTTGGAAAGATTTAAACTTCTAGGTCCAATAAAGATTTTTTTTTCTTGTCCAGAGACATTTTGTCTGAAATAATAGTGAGCAGACATAACATTTTAGCTTCAAGCTAAGAAACGACTTGATTACTCTCGTTGTCAAAGTTAGAATCTAACGTTCATTCTCACCTGCTTCCACAGCTCTTCATTTTCCACAACGTGTCCATTACCTATCCAGCAAACTTCACTCAGTGCACCACTAGGGGGAGCTTCGTCACTCACTGGCAGGAAACTGCCTACAACATGTTCACCTTCTCCTGGCTCTTCCTGCTGCCTCTGGCCATCATGATCATCTGCTACAGCCGGATCTTCATCCACATCTCCAAGCAGATGACAAAAAAGAATGGTAACTACGCAAACCAAACAGCGCCCACTTCCTGACATCTAGTCCCAAATTAAGACAAGAAAGAGGACATAGATAGAATATCAACGCAGAACCAAAGAAATACTTATTTTTACTCATGTTTATAAGTCTAATATTTGATCTTTTTCTGGTTTGCTGACTTGCTAACATGCAATATAGAAGAAAAAAGAAAATGTTATTAGGAAGAATCCTCATTTTTCCTGATCAAGATGTTATTTTTATATTCCTGAAACCATTTAAGAATAGGCACTCACAGATAAAGTGATACATTATGAAACTCAACTCCATGTATTTATTGGAAATCTCTCTGCTTTTGTGCAGCAGATATATCTGTGACTGTAGAACAACAACACGTATCTAGAGTGGAGTCTGATCTTATTTCTGTTTTCTCAAAAGTGTAAAAACCCCTTGTTAATGTGAAGCTGTGTGGCTTTTTTGTAACCTTCTCCTGACTGATTCCTTTGTCCAAAGAGCTCATTTTATCCCTATGTTTTGGATTTGGATAAAGAATAAAACTGAGACAGTCTTAGGGGATGGCTGAACGTTTTCCCATGTTATTTCAGGTTCACTATAGGAGGTGTTTTCAACAGCATATTAGGGCCACGTTAAGAAAATTAAAAAGATATATATTTATATATAATTATGAGAATAAAGTCAAATCAATATAAGAATAAAGGTGTAGTATTACAAGAATAAAGTCATATTACATCTTTATTCATGAAATATGCCTTTATTTTCATATTATTCTGACTTTATTCTTCAATTTTATGACTTTATTCTCATAAATGTATTTTTTTAAATTATTTTATTTGTTCTTATTATGGCCATAATACTCCGTTTTAGGTGTTAACTTAAGAAACCTGAATGCTGAATCTAAATCAGAAGATGCTTTAGCCAAGCCTCATTTTAACAGTCTGCACACTTACTTTATAACAGTTTGATTGGACAGGATGAAAAAAGAAAGTTTTGTGTCCTAGAGTCTTCCTTTACACAATGAAACCTGGCATTTTAGCAGGAGCGTTCACCTTTAAAAGCCATTATTCAGTGAGTTTACTGCAACCTACGACGAGGACAATAATTTCCCGTTCTTCCCCTTTAGTGTCCTCTGATGAGCCGCGTCTTCGCTGCTCAAAGAACAACATCCCAAAAGCTCGGATGAGAACTCTGAAGATGAGCGTCGTCATCGTGGTCTCCTTCATCGTCTGCTGGACTCCGTACTACCTGCTGGGACTCTGGTACTGGTTCTTCCCCGACGACCTGGAGGGGAAAGTCTCGCACTCCCTCACCCACATCCTGTTTATCTTCGGGCTTTTCAACACCTGCTTGGACCCGATCATCTACGGCCTCTTCACCGTGCGCTTCAACAGGAGGCCGAGGAGCCGCCAGAGCAGGGCCACCGTGATTTCCGGGCTGGACGCCAAGCCGGCGACGGCGGAGACCGTGAAATGCACTCTGGCTGGAGGATCTGCGAAGGGTGGAAGGGACGGCGGCTGTGAACCAAATGAGCAACAATCCACCGACAGCAGGCTCTGAGTGCATGCAGCCACTGACGATGGGGGGGCAGAGAAAGAAATATGTGAAGAGAAACAAAAGCAAGAAATGTAACTTATTTGTCATTGTTACTGGACTCACACTAACACCCATATGCATGTGTGGAAGGATCTTTATCACTCATTAGAATCCAGATTTGAAGGTGGGTAATGAGTTTATCGTTCTCACTGTACATCTTATATAAAGAATGTGTCTGCAAATGGCTTCAGTGTTTGGTCATTAAAGAGCTTAAAGAACTGCTCGGGGTACATAAAGGGGCAATATTATGTGTTTTCCAAACACATGGTGTCGTTTTATAGCACAATCAAGAAACTATGTTACCTTCAGTTATAAAAATGCTATGTACAGTATATCAAATATGACTTAAAAGTAATTTTAATTCCTAAGTTAACGCCTTGAAATTGGGCCTCTGTCTCTCTTAAAAGTCCTCTTCCTTCTGAAGCTCCGCCTTCAGGAAGTCATCACAACATGGCTCCTCTATTAAACTTTAACAACGTTTTTACCAGCGTTGCACTGAGAAGTAGCTCCTACAATGAGCTCAGCAGATGTGCAGTTCCACCAGGTGTTTGCTAATTGCTGCTGGCTAGTCTGAAGGAGCTGTGAGGGGAAGTCGCTTCTCTGTGAGGTGGACACTTGGAAACTGCAACCCTGAGGAGGAGCTGCATCCCTGAAGGCGGGGCTAACTCCACTCAGGCGTTTTGCACAGCTGAATGGTTGCCAGGGGAGATTAAAGGATTTCTCAAACATGCATGAAAGAATCAAAGCAACGCTAAAGGAATGTTTTTGATGAGGGAATAAGATTATAACATGATGTAAAGTTCAAAAAGTTGATTTTTCATAATACTGCCCCTTTACCTCACATGGTCTGGCCTTTATTAGATTATCTAAACTGAGTTCTTTGCAAAAGTATTCACCCCCATACGTACCTTTTCTGTCATTTACAACTCTAATGTGCATTTTATTTAGATTTTATGGTCTATCAACTCTCATTATGCAATCTCTCATTGCATAATGAGAGATTTTCAATATTTTTGCAAATAAAAACATGGCACTATTTTGGTGATGAATACTTTGTAGAACCACTTCCGTCTCCTTTGGGTCATCCAGCTTTGCACATCCAGAGGACGTCTCCATTAGTCACCCAATCAGGTTTGATTGTGAAAAAAATTAAACACTTCCATATCAAAAACCGAACCAGTTAGTTATTCTGCTCATGCTTTCAGGAATAAAACTAAACTACCAGAAATGAAAGTGATTTGTAGCTAACTCCAACTAAGCTAACCTCTTCATGACCCACGTTTTGACTCATGCAAGGACATGGACAAAGCTGGAGGCTCTTTTGGTCCAAACAGTTGTGGGCCGATGCCGGGCCGTGTGAGATCTGGGCAGACAGTAAAGCTTTTAGCAGCCAGTGACTGGCAACAATTCATTTTTAATTCAAGTTTAAGTCAAATTAAGTTTACTTATCCAGCATATTTTATCACCAAGGTGGTTCAAAGTGTTTTGCATGATAGAAACATAATACAGTCACTTATGTCGCTTGTGGAACAAGCAATAAACCTTGTACTTTGTCAAATGCCATCATCAAGAATAATCATCATCAAATATCCTGATCAATGTTCCAGTAATTGTGATCTGTGGTGCTTAGAAGCTGAATGCTGCCTCTCCATGTTTGGCTCTGGTTCTGGGGATACAGAGCAGGACCAGAAGACCTGAGAGGTTCTGGAAAGTTGATACAACAGCAGATCTTTAATGTATTGTGGTGCTAAACCGTTCAGTGATTCATAGTCTATTCTCTGAGCTACAGGGAGTCAGTGTCAGGACTTCAGAACTGGGGTGATGTGCTCCATCCTCCTGGTTTCAGTCAGAACAGGAGCGTCAGGATCTGCTGCAGCTGCTTTAATCACACAGTTAGACTCTACTTTGTGTTCTTTCACAACAAAACACATTGAGACAATCTGTAAAAAACACAAAACAGAGGTATGATTACTTTTCCAACTCTGTACCGCTCCTCTAAAAGAATATCAGCTAACCTCTAGCTTTTCACTCCTGTGTACACATTGTGATAGTGACATCCAGAGCTGTCTGACCAGTCCAGTCAGCAGTTCCGGTCAAGGACAAACAAGACGACAGGACATCCTCTGGCTTAATGGAGGAGCAGGGGGGAGGATTACAGAGAGCTGTGGTGACCCATGACTGAGCTGTTGTTTTAACGTGTGGGGTCACCTGCTAGGGCCTATATCAGTCACGCTCGAGCTGCTGCTAATTTTGCTAAGATTAAGCATCTAGAGTTTGCCGATAGAGCTCTGATTTAAAACAAGATGTTGGGTTTTCTGCCTTGGAACCACGGCTTCTCCCCGTCGGCTGGGTGATGCCCAAAGTCTGACAGCTCAGTGATCTGTCTCAGGTCTGTCCACCTCCATCATGTCCCGTCTGGCGAGTGGGCGGCGCATCGCATTCTCCCAGTTACGTCAGCAAACAGATGTGGTTCGCTGCAGCTCACGGAACAACAGCTGCTTTGTTCAACAGCCGTGTTAATGTAAGAATGATGTGTGCTGATCACAATAACTGGCTGCTTTTGGCTCACAGTGAAAATGATTCCACTCTTTTTCTGTATCAGAATAATCCACGCTGAAAGGAAAATATTTATCTAATTTAATTTAATAAAAAAATTTTTTACTGACAAATATGAATACTTAATGTAACAACTAAAAGAAATCATGAGTGAAATGTTGCAGAAAGAAGAATATGCACACTGAGAAGGGAGTGGAGAATCAGAAGAGCTAATTAAAAGGAGTAGATGAAGCTGGAGAAGGGAGCAGGTAGAGACAAAACAAGGGAATACGAAGCAGCTGCGAAGGGGAAGAAAATGTCAGGCTGAGGGAGGTGAAAGACAAAAACAGTGGAGGAGACTGAAAATGACATAATGAATGAAAATAAGAATAAATCTAAACAAGGACAAAAGAATCTAATCTATCAGCAAGGAATAAACTAAAATGGAACATCTAAAATAATAATAACAGAAGTAATAAACCAGAACACAAATGAAACTAAAACTTCATTTGTTTTATGAAAAACAAATGAAGCCAAAAATAGTCAGACAGAAAGTATGCAAAGGCCACTAAATTGGATTCTTATTTAAATTAAAAACATAAAAACAATGTTATTATGATTTCTTTTATCTGTACATGCTCAACAAAAAACTAAACATGCAAGGTTTTTTTGTTTTTACCCAAAACGTGGAAAGAAATTTAACTGAAAAATCAATCTGGAAAACATTTGCCTTTCGCAAAAGAAAAGCAAAACATTACTCATTTTTTACAGATCAATTCTGTTTGCTATTTTCTTTTTTTCAGTCTACAACAGGAACTGGACATAACTGGATATGAGTCAGTGTGTGTTGGATGGAAACTAAACAAGTTAACAGAATCCGTGACCCCAAGTCTGTCTTGACTCTCACTATTATTTATTTTTGCAAATTTCTTTATTTTATTTTATCTTTTAAAAATGCCAGAGCGAGCATGTAACTTTATACTTTGTGTGTCTGATTATATCATTTTAAAAAATATAATCAGATGTTACAATCAAACGGTTAGTCAATACTTGAGTACCACTTTTCTTTTCCAAAAAACTATTATACTCTTATGTGGGTAATTTGTTGGATTACTGTTTTTTATTTCACTGAAGTAGTCCTGCCTTTTGAATAGAGTTGCCAAGAACTCTTGCTTATTTCTGCTTAAATAAATAGAATAAAATTTGCTCTTCAAAAAAAAAAAAAACTCTTTCTGCAGGTTAAATCTTTGCTCACTCCCATTTAACGTAACAAGGATGATATGTGTTGCCAACGGATTGTTATCCATATTCGACCTTCTTATTTCTTGAAACGGCGACACAAAAATCTGAAGGCCTTCTGTCATTTTGACAGCTAGCAGCTCAAACTCCTGAACTCCTCAGACATTTACAACCTCACACACACACACACACACACACACACACACACACACACACACACACACGGTACAGGTAACCTCAGACCTGAACCCTGAGCTCGACTCTGACAGTTGTGGACAGGAGGCTGAACCTGGAGGTCGCAGCTGAACCTCTGGGGCAGAACGAACAGAGTCGCCACTGAGAAGAGGGAAGTCTGAGATTCTAGTGTGAGTTGACAACAAATGTCCTCTCAGGGCTCTTCACAGCATCAACAGGCCCCAGCTAAAGAGCAGAAACGGGCCACTTTAGATATAAGGCAGCGCGATTGATTCACTGATCAGGTGAGCATCCGCACCGCAAAAAACACAAATTCTTGCCAAGTATTTTTGGTGTAGTTTCTAGTGCAAATATCTAAGTGCGCACACTCGAATGAAGACAAAACCAAGTACTTTTTCAGCAACATTTACGAGCTTGTTTGAAGTCAATAATTTCTTAATGTTGATTAAAAAATACTAGTTTTACTGGTTATTTCACTTGTCCAGTTATAAGTGAAACAATCAGCCAGTGGAACTGATTTTAAAAATCAGTACTAAAGAATTATTTACTTAAAACAGGTTCTTATATCTTCCTGAAAAATTAGTTGTAAGTCAGCTTTGTGTTATTTCAAGTGTAATAAGTTATTTGCACCAAAATCGAGATGCAAAATACTTCATGTTTGTGTGTTTTTGCAGCAAACAGCCCACAGACGTAACAGCACTCGGCAACGCTCCAAGTTTTTAAGAACTACCTGGAGAAATCTGAAGAAATCTAATTCATTGAGAAAGTTCACATTTTAGACAACGTATTTTAAAAAAAGATGTGATGGATTTATTTATTTTTAGGCTCTGCTGAAAACATCCAATAGCATTGGCTCATAATCTCTAAGATGAGTGTGGTTTATATTATTGTGACAATCTTTGGCTCCAGACAGTAACCAGTTTATCTTTTAAGATTCCAGCCTAATGTTTGAAGCAAATAAATCAACAGAACGCTCATTATATTTTTGCCTGGATACGTTTTTACCTTTCAGAAGGAAATGCCAGGTTTGTGATGCTAGCACATTTATTTCGGTCAATGTTAAATTTGTTGGGCTGTGTAGGCTCTGCGCTCCGGCAGCCAGATTTGCTACTGAGGTCAACGTATTTTTCAGTCACCTACAGATAAAGTGCAGCGATAGCAGTCATTAGAGCCGCCACAGACAGAGCAGCCACTTTGGACACGCACCCAGATGTAATCTCTGCTAACTGGCTCTGCCATTTCAAAGTGGCATTTAACACAACGTGACCTTTTCAAATGTTTCGTCTCGCTCAGCTGATCACTCACTGATCACTGTGAGCTTAGCCCAGAAAGAGCTAAGAGATTTTATAGTTTTTTTTCTTACAAAGTTCTTTAGATTTGTCAGATATTAATCATTAAAGGGGAGGCTTTTTATGTCAAATCAACTTTTTCGAGATTGTCATTATGTCATGATGTCATCCCCTCATTAAAAACATGGAGCGTTGCCTTGATTCTTTCATGCATATTTGAGAAATCCTTTAATCTCCCCTGGCGACCATTCAGCTGTGCTGAACACCTGGGTGGATCTAGCTCCGCCTTTGAGACGAAGCTGCAGATTCCAAGTTTCTGAGCTTCCACTTCACAGAGAAACTGTCCCCCGTGACTCCCCACTCAACCCCTTCAGACTAGCCAGCAGCAATTGGCAAACACCTGATGGAACTGCACATCTGCAGATCTCATTACATAAGCTACTTATCAGTGAAACGCTGATATAAAAAAGAAAGTTATTAAAGGGTTAATAGAGGAGCCATGTTGCGATGACTCCCTGGAAGAGGAGTTTCAGAAAGAGCAGGAGCTTCTTAAAGAGACAGAGGCAGAATTGTAAGGCGTTAAATTGCAAAGTCAAATTTCTTTTAAGTCAAGTTGACATAGTTCCTTGATTGTGCTATAAAATGGCACTATGTGCCTGGGAAATACACAACATTGCCCCTTTAAATTTAAGATTGTCAGGTGCATCTGTCAGTATGTAATTTGTGTAGCTATTATCTTATGCCTTACTGTTTATCTGGTCAAAGGCTACCAATGCCTTTAAATTGGAGGCGTTAAAGTAAACAGGGCTGAGCACAAATGCACACCACATTTTTAAGATCTTTTTAAATCTGATCCAGTAAAGTATATCTGGGCTTATGCTTAAACCCTGATTAAAAGAGCAAAAGTTCAACCGGTGCAAATGACACACCAGCCTGTATTCAATAGTCATGCCTACAGTTTGCCTGGTTAAACATTCACCAGGTTGGAAGTGTTGAGACGCCACATGTAGAACTAATTACACTAGACTAAAAATGAATAGTTTCATGTAGTCCTGTTGTAAACAAAGAGCCTCCACAGTTCAGGAAGTAATATCAATGATCGCTCCCGGCTGCAAGCTAATTTTACTATCCTACATCTGGCAAAGGCTCTTTCCTCTTGTGTGCTTCCTCCTCTGAATCTCGCATTATCTGCTTGCATTGTTGTTCCTCTCTTCACTGTTTTCTTTCTGTTGCCGTTAAGCTTATTCAGGGGTTAAAATGACCAATGAAATAAAAAAAAAAGAAAAACTAGGTCAGACTGAAAGAAATCTGTCTCCGACTGACTTCTCTATCTCATTGGAATTAGGGCAGAAGAGTTTGCATTTCATGGAGAGAATGTTTGCTGTCTATTTTGTGTATGGAGCTAACGCTTATTTATTAATTTGTGTTTTTGTTTTTTAACCAAAAGTACATGTGCTGATTTATTATTTTATTTTTTTTTACAGTTTGAAACATCACAACTGCATATTTTAATTATACTCTGTTGGGTTTTTACCAATCGTAATAGTGCATAACTCTGATGTCAAAGGAAATGTAATTTTTAGAATTATTTGCAAATAAAAATCCGTGAAAAAAAAGCAGTGAATATAACAATTACACTAAACAGAAAACACTTGAGCATTACATCACCATTAACATAAATAACAGGAGTGATGTGAATATGTTTAAAGTAAGTAATAATTCAAAAGAAAAAAAAAGGTCAAATGTAATGTGTTTGGTCGTGTCTGAATATGTGAAAAGGGATCAGATAAACTGAATACAATGAAAACTAACTCAGGATCTGGTGACAAACAACACTATTTATGGTGTGCTTATCTGGAAGACACTTGTTTGAGTTATTATTATTATTTTGCATTCTTGCACAAAATGCACCGCTTTCTTTCCCCAAGTAGGCTATCACATGCAGCGCATATCAACCTTATTTTCAGTGATGTAGGCAGAAATTCATCATCCACAAATAAATAAAGCTTTGACAGAGTCAGATGTATTAACATGCCCGGTATCTACATTATTGCAGTGGTATAATCTCACACAGAAGATTTTTAGAAAGAAACCCTTTGTATCTTTGTTTCAGCCCAAGGCCTTTCCCCTGCGTCTCTCTAACATCTTTCTAATTGGTGCTGATCAGAACTGAAGCAGCTGGCAGGCGTCTCCAGAAGAACTTCACATCCTTGCCCTGTCTTCTCTATTGATTTTGG
This sequence comes from Alfaro cultratus, assembly GCA_903066825.1. Classification (NCBI taxonomy): domain Eukaryota; kingdom Metazoa; phylum Chordata; class Actinopteri; order Cyprinodontiformes; family Poeciliidae; genus Alfaro; species Alfaro cultratus. Next base: position 44,827 of record CAEFZX010015787.1, on the reverse strand, counting down.
TCATATAAATCTAGTTTTGAGTTATCCCAGGCATTGATTGCCTTTATTTGTCATGGTCCTGGAGCCAAGCCATAACAAAGTGGGATTTGAACTCTGGACCTCAGGTGTCCGGCCCAGCTGTCCGCCCACATACCCATCACAGTGATCAACAGTGTGACTCCTGGAGTCTCAACCAGTAACTTTCTTGCTGTGATGCCACAGTGAGCAGCATCCTACAGTCTGGTTAGCTCCAGTAGCAACTGCCAGTGAATAACATTAGCTTAACATTCACTCTCAACCTGAGAGTGAACATATGGAGAATCACAACATTAAATTTGTTTGGAATCTTTGAAGAGCACAAATTTATCCTGAATTGAGATATTTGATTTGATACATAAAGGACCTATTACGGAAAATTGACATTTTGCTCATTTTTGTTCATCCATTTTGGGTCTCTATTGCTTCTAGAAACAGTCCAAATGCTACATGACAATAAATAAAAGAAATCCCAAGGAGAAAAACAGCTTAAAATTTGTAGAGGAATTGTTTTACAGCAGGTCATGAGGTGCCAACTGCCTGCAAAGTGCTAAAAAAATAAAATAAATGCACAAATCAAAGTGACAACAACGTTGGATTCTGAAAGGGAGTTGAGGAGAGATACTCGAAAAGGTTTTGCTGCCATCTGCTGACACAAACCCTCAAACATCAGGATGTGTAGTGATATAAAAGTATTTGAACAGTTACTGATTTCTTGCGTGTTTTTGCTTTTTGTCACCCTTACATGCTTCAGGTCATCAAGGATTTTGTTAATATCAGACACAAATAAGCAGAGTAAAAGGAATAAGCAGCTTTTAAATGATAGTTTCATTTATTAAAGTAAAAGCCGGTTTGCTTTGCTGGCAGCTACTGACATTACGGATGTGTGAGACCCTCAGTCTGTCTGTCTTTTCTAAAATATAAAAATATATAATAGGCTGTGGCAAATTGAATTGAAGCACATTTTATCATTTTATCTTCTATAGATCTCCTACAAAAGCAATGCTGGTAATGACTACTCTCTCCTGTGTGCAGAATTCAGGCAAATAGGAATCCAGAGTTAGAAAGATCTTCCTCTTGTTTAATGAAGGGCATGGCAGAGTGTGCAGGAAACGTTTCCATGATGTAGCAGAAGTATTGGAGAGAGGACAAAAACACAAAAAGCTTCATTAAGTAGAGCCTTCAGCCATTCAAAGATAATAGCACCCAGTCTGGTATCTATAAAGCCGACATTTTACAGCAGGAGATGAAAACACCACCATCCCCCTACCCTCATTTTCACACCCCTGCTGGGCTTCAGGATCTGAGCACCTGTTTCACTGAGGAGCCACGAACAGACATGTTGCATCACTTTGTTCAAACAAAAACAAACACACACTTATATGGAGAATTTCTGGGTCCTTTTATATTTATACACGTAACAACTGACATTAGTACTGTTGAATGGAAATCGTTCTTTTTTTTATTATTTCATTTTCAGTAATGTGAATCCCATGTTACTGGTCTGTTTTTTTCCCCATTTAATTAACATTGGATTGATTTTATTAATGGAGGGACTCACTTTCAGGGTGGATGTGGAAACGCTGGAGCTTCTGGAGAGAACTGCTGTGGAGAAACTCCTTGAAGCTTGATGTCTGCTTCTGTTCAGTCCGGGACATTTATACCGTCCTCTACAGGTGTGTCTGCAGGAGGACTATGGGTGGTGGTCTGCTCTGCTGGGCCTAAAGTAAACCTGTAAAGGGAGGACTCCACAGACAAACCTAGTCTTTAAACAAGGCTTGTGACAACTGGCTACTGAATAGATAAAACAGCATTAAAAGATGGGTCTCCCTGCCCTCAACTTGTTTGCTCTTTAACAAAGAACATATCAGCTAGCATAAAAACTGAAAACACACCTCACTATTCACATTTATGTTTGGTGGATTGTCACTTGGTCTTATGCAGAGCTTCAAAATGCAATAAAATGCAGAATGTAGTTTAAATTGCAGTTTAAATGCAATTTAAACTGCATTTAAATTCAAACAAGCTTTTCGCTTTAACTACAACATATCCCCCTTATATTTCCAAATTGGCAGTTTGGAAATATTTTTAGTCACAAAAGGAGCACCGGCCACACTCTTGCTATAGGATGTCTTTTGAAGAAAGGATTTGTGAAATTATTATGGCTTTTTAAAAAATCTGTAGTAAAAAGATTTTATGTTACTTTGAGTTTGGTGGAAAAGTAAAATAAATTCTCAGAGTGGTGAAAGCTTCCAACACCATCTGATGTAAGCTGTATCAACCCATTGGGTTAAGGAACATATCTGAGCTATTTGCTAGCTATCATAAAATTATAGTGCATGCAATTTATTTTGAGCTTGTCTGTAGAATGTGACTGAATTGACTATAAATGTCTGTAATATACAGTATAAAACAGATCAGATGTAATCTGAGAGCACTTAAGAATACAACTGAACTGAAGTGGATCTGCTGGACTGATTCCACCAGTCCATTTAAACAAGCTAATGTCTAATACAAACAAGGATGTTGTTGTGATGAACAATGCAGTGTCTTATGCCAGACATAACATCTGTCTGCTACTGTTAAACTATTACCACTAATGACGTCACAGAACCGTTCTTTAAAGCATAATGAACCAACCCTCTGAGATAAAGCTGTCTGTAGGTGACAAGCTTTCCTTACTTTACACAGAGCGGAATAGCACAAAGGTATAATAAGGTGCGACAAGCACTTGAAAAGTATTACTTTATACTAAATATTTACTCAAATCTATAAATCTAACATAACATTATACAGAATAAACAATACTAATACGTTTTCTTTTGCAAATAACCTTATTATAGCTCACCATTACAGGAAAACAGTTCATCCGCCACCATTGGAGGCCATGCTAACTATGCTAACTATAAATATATATATATATATATATATATATATATATATATATATATATATATATATAGCTTCAAACATTCTCTGGCTAATTCATATCACAGAAAAGCAAACATCCAGCCTTCTGTATTCAGGGGAGCGACTTTATTTATCTTCTTCATCCGCATTTGATTATTTAGTGGTTTTCCTGAGCGCAAATGCATTATGACCCTCTTCTCAGTGGACCTTGTGATTAAGAGGCGTCCTAAAATAATGTCCTCCGTGGGCTTGCTCTGCATCAGCAGGCACCGCGCTGGAGCCTAAATCACCGGAACAACTCCGAGAGACGCAGTGAGAAATGGACGCCCTGTCTGCTGAGTCCACACTTCACCTGATGGATCGTCCCTCCCTCAGATGCTATTGAATCAGTCCTGATGGGGCATCTTAATTGTGTGAGGATTATTGCAAGAAAAAAACTAAATAAATAAAAAAGAAGATGCATGGTGGTGATGGTATTTGATCTCGGGACTCATAAGAACGTGGCTCTTTTAGGTATTTTTTTATTACTGCATATTTTTATTTCAACTTTTTGACAAACAGTAGACATTATTCGTTCATTTATTTATTTCAAGTGGGTTCGTAATATTTTTAGATAAAGAAAAAAGTCAAAAAAAAAAAAAATAGTTTACTTAACATGGCATAAAGCTCAGATATAGGCCTTACCAAAGTTATAAAGGTTATATTCCTAAGAGATATTACAAAAGGGGCAAGAAATTATTTGGTTGTCCAAGGTCAACAGCTTATTCATTGTGTATTTCTTCATTTGTTGTGATTAGTCGATGCATTTGGAAGCAAAATAATTGCCAGTTAGATAAAATTACAGGGTTTCCAATGAGTCAGAAATTTTTTTATAAATAAATGTGTGAAGTTTTGAGTGAATGAAAACACTTCAAAAACTCTAAATCTTACCAAGTATTTTTGGTCCTCATTTCTAGAGCAAATGTCTTCGTACACTTCAAATAAGACAAAGCGAACTTGCAATGAACTTTGCAGCAAGATATCATAGCTTGTTTTTAAACCAATGATCCCTTAATATTCACAAAAACGTACTAGTTCCAGTTGCAGGGTATTTCACTTATGACAAGACATTTTTCCCATGTTATGAGTGAAATCATTTTATGAGTGACAAACTGAGGAGTAGCTCAGTGATTCAGCGTGCGAGTCGGTTGGAAGTGAGGGAGCTACAGCACCCCCTTGTGGACATTATAAAAAAAATGCAACAAAAATCAAGAAGTGGAAAAAAAGGGGGGGGGGGAAGCTTCGCTATTATTCTATGTACTTATAAAAACTATTTGATATACAGATTGTCAAAAAATTATTTCCCCATCAATTGTGTTTGTGCAACGAAAAGAAGTGTAGATAAACATAGATCTATTTCCTTCCTACTGCATTATGAGAGATTATTTTATAAATGCATGGAAAAAGAAAATGTTGTGACCGAGGCAATCTGGTGGTTCTGCTTTTGATGTCGACGCATTTTTGCTAACAAACAGCAGTTTTTATTTTTGTGTTTAAGGCTGTCGTAAATAAAAATGTTAGGAAAATAAATCACGAGTTACATCCAAGTAGCCCGCCAGGGGGCAGCAGCTGTTCTTTCTGCATGACAGCCATATTCAGTAGGCCCTCCTACAGGCATCAATTCATTTCAATTCAGGTTACCTACATTGCACCAATTCATAACACATGTCATCTCAAGGCACTTCACTAAATAAATAAATAAATAAATAAATAAATAATTGACTCAAAGATGGCATATTAATAAATGCAATCAATAAGATGTTTTTGAACCTTATTAAAAAAAAATATATTTTCTGCTCACAGTTAAATAAAATACAACATTAAAGATTAAAATATGATAGTGGCCAATAAAAAAAATAAAATAAATTAATACAGGAGTGTGGTCTTAGTGAAAAGTATGTTTAATACTCGCTTAATTTTCCAAAAGGTACTTTTAATCTGAAAAACAAAACAGAAACATAACAAACCGATGGGAACGGACGCTGTTTAAAACGTGAGAGCGCAGCAGACTCTCTGGGCGCTACTGCAGCATCCCGGATGTAGGGAAGTAGCATCCAGTCATCGTACGTCCTGGAAGCCGTCATCCATACACGCGCCGCTACGTAGGCCGACATCCACCTAGAGGACTGGTGAAGAGGAGGAGGAGGAGGAGGAGGAAGAGGAGATGTCTGTGACGGTCTCTGTGTTTGTGTTCTCCTGGGCGGACCGTGCTCCTCTCCGCATCCCCGGCCCCGGAGACGCTCCGTTCGGAACAGACGCCCTCAGCCCGGCTTCTTCTCGCAGCGCCGCGCGGCGTCACCGGCCATCCTAACCAGATGCTCCCCGCCGGACCGGACCCGCTCAGTTTCACGCCGACCGACCCCAGCGGAGCCTGAGCCCGAAGGATGCAGGTGAAAAGCCAGATCTGCGCCGAGAGGAGCAGCACGGACGACCCGGAGCAGGACGACAACCAGAAGAAGACCTCCTGCTTTTCCAACATCAAGATTTTCCTGGTGGCGGAATGCGCGCTCATGCTGGCACAGGGCACCGTGGGCGCCTATCTGGTGAGTTCAGACATTGTCCGTCTGATGACGGAGGGTCACGGGCAGAACGATGCGGCGCCTCATCCGGTGCCATGTTATTCCCCATCCCATTACCATAATGGCATCCTTCAGTAAACACGGCTATTGATTGATGGCTTGCTGCTTCACCCATCACGGCCTGCTGGTGTGCGTGTGTTTTGGTGTGTGTGTGTGCGTGTGTGTGTGTGCGTGTGTGTGTGTGCGACACCAGACAGCGTCACAACGCCAGTGCGCTCCACGTTGTTTGGGGAACATATCTCTATGCGTCTGTGGACAGTGTGGAAGCAGGTTATGAAATTGGGGGTTCGTCCATTCCTACCGGCTCTTGCACAGAAATGCCTCGGTAAATAATGCAGGAGGCCTTTCACACACACACACACACACACACACGCACACACACACACACACACACACACGCACACAGGCCCAGGAGATGACGTGATTTCCACAACACAAGAGATTTTTCTTTTCCTCATTAACACCACATTTCCTTTGACAGAGCCTCTCCCCAGCCCGTCTCATTGCTCTGGTATTAATAGATCAGCAGCAGCTTGTTCCAAGTAGTGAAGAAAATGGTTAAACAAAAAAAAAAGAGAGAGAGAGTTTATGACCTCTGGCAGAATTCATATTTCATCCCATGTAATCCAAAATCTCCGATGTCATTTTAAGCTATAAGTGAAGCCTCATCCTCTCCAATGGATCATCTCACCACTTCCTGGAAGTCGCTATAGTTATTATTTTATTTTTTTTGGTTTGTCCTCTGATAGCTTTCGACACAGTCTGATTACTGCACTGCCTGTTCGGTGCAAGATTTTATTGAGGACAAGGACACTTTTTAAAAAATTTTTTTCCTGTGTTTCAGTGCATCCTGAACTATAAACTGTTAGAAGTGAGTCAGGCGTGTTCACCATGACAACAGGGATGTCCAGACTTTTTGAAACCTGAGCCTAAATTGTTAAATCGTTAAAAGTAGTTCTGAGCCACAAAAAAACGGCATCTCTTTTCTTATGACAAATGCAACAACAGTTCTTTTGTAAAAACAAACTAAATACACAATATCTTTTTTAGATGTACTTTAGGCTACAAGAACATGATATGAGTCCCTCTTTTTTGTTGTTGTTTTTCTTTTTTAGCCCAGTTAATACTTTCAAGTAAAGGTCACTGGATGTTTGAGGTGCTGCGTGCTATCATGTTACAAGAAATGAAAAGAAAAGTGTGGTTATTAAAAGATAAATAGATTGTGTGTTGCTTAAGTTTTCTAGTTTTCACTTTAGTTTGTTTTAAGCATATCACCATCAACACGCCTAAACCGGTTTAATTTCATCGTTGTGCAATAACTAAGGTAACGGGTTTCCACGCATCTTTCTAGTAAAGTCAACTATTTTAGGTTACAAGTGTGGTGAAATAAATCTGTGCCATGAATTTTGGACAAGTGCCACAAATGGTCCCTGCGATGCACTTTGGAGACCCCTGATTTATGATGTTTTATTCCAGAATCCTGGCGTGTATTTCAGTAAAATGACATCCTATCACACGTGCTCTTTCAGTAGAGTAATGTATGACACGATAACTCATTTTGGTAGATGATAAATTGTCCCAGATTACCGATAATATTGTTGTTTTGAGACCATTTTCAAGTAATATGTAATATAACGGTAACGGCACAATAACACAAGAGCACAATCTCAAAAACCAGCAAACTTTAAATTCTATTGAATATTTAACACTGGAACTGGAAAACGTTTTAGATATCCAAAAACAAATAGACACAACAACAGGAGCAACAAATAAAATTAGTTTTGAAGTCTCTGAAAGACAAAATTGTCCTTTCAAAAAAAGAGTTGATTCAGACCAATGGACCAGATTTAAGACTTTAGTTATACAGCTTCTGGTAGAAAGAGAGAGAAAAGAGAAAAATGAAAAATCATGCAAATGGAACTTATTGTGGTTGTTTTAATTTATCAGGAATGCTGCCCAGATCACCATACTCCCACCACTATGTTTGAGTCTTGACGTGTTGTTCTAGGTAGCACGATGTTAATTTTATGCCATAATGGGACACAATTAGCAAAAAGGTAAAAAGGTCCACTTTTATCTCATCAATCCAGAGTCCCCTCCCCTGTCCCCTGAATGTGTTTGGGATCATCAATATGTTTTTTGACAAATATGAGACAAGCAATTGTGTTGTTTTTGGTCAGTAGAGGATTTTCCGTTTGAACTCTTCCACTGAAAGTGCCTCAGAAACGATTCAGTTTCTGATCACTGAATCGTGAACACCGATCTTACCTGAGGCAAGTGAGGCTTGAAGGAGATTTCTGAGTGACCTCCTGGATGATTTATTGATGGATTTTAGCAGCAATTTTGGTAGACTTGTCACTCCGAAGAAGGTTCACCACTGTTCTCTGGATAACGGCTCTCACTGTGGTTCATTGTAATCCCAAAGCCTTAGAAATGGCTTTCTAACCCTTTCCTAAAAAATGACAAAACTTGTTTCTTTTGTCTGATTTTCTCGGTTAGATCGTGGTTAAGTTTTATTCAAGACTTGGGTCTAATCTTTAGTCTTCTAATTTAACTAATATTTAAAACAACTCCTGACCTGTCATGAAACCCCAGGGTTACCAGGCTACATGCTACACACATACTGCATACTGAACTTAGCTTAACTTAACTTACTGCATGTCACAGAATATGTTCTTATTGAAAAGCATTCAATTCGACTTGAAAATGCATTCTATGAACAATTACTAATTAACAATTACTATGGTTAAATACACAGAGACTGTGTGCGACAAAGTCACCAGAATGGTTCTGCTAACACCTGTAACACTCATTGTTTTTCTGTTTTCCTGCTAGGTAAGTGTTCTGACGACTCTCGAGAGACGTTTTAACCTCCAGAGTGCCGATGTGGGCGTCATTGCCAGCAGCTTTGAAATCGGCAACCTGGCCCTGATCCTGTTCGTCAGCTACTTCGGCGCCAAGGCCCACCGGCCCCGGCTGATTGGCTGCGGGGGGATTGTCATGGCATTGGGGGCGCTGCTCTCAGCTCTGCCAGAGTTTTTGACTCATCAGTATGAGTACGAGGCAGGGGACTCGTGGCATGCCGAGGACGGCAGGGTCATCTGCTCCAACAAAACCAGGTCAGAGAATCGGGACTCTGGTTTTAACTGCGGCAACCGAGCCAACACCAACATGATGTACCTTCTGCTCATCGGAGCTCAGGTTCTGCTCGGCATCGGGGCCACTCCCGTCCAGCCTCTGGGAGTGTCATACATCGATGACCATGTCCACAAAAAGGACTCTTCATTGTATATAGGTGAGTCACTCTAAGGAGGCGAAATGATAGTCAAGTGTTTGTTTTGGTACACAATAGGATTGCAAGGTACATAAAAACATGAGTCTAAAACTGGATAAAAGTTTTTTTCTGGTGGGTCTTGTACTTTTTTTCACATCTGTCCTTTCATCCTGCTACAAAGTCGTAAACACATTGTGAGGCACTCCCTTGACATATATAGGGCTAGACTGTATCCCACCTCCCAAATGACATATCTCCACTCCCTCTATAAAGCTGTTCTTAGCTGCCAGGTCAGGTGAGGGTCAGAGCATAGAGAACAGCCCCTATATGACTTTAGACTAGTTCCTAATCCATTTAATCAATTTCTATTCTATCCTATCCTATCCTAATCCTTCTAGTGATTGAGACCACAAGGTACTTGAACACATCGATTAAGGTAAAGACTGACTCCATTGGTTCATTGGTCAGTTGTTAAGACTGACTCCATTGGTTCATTGGTCAGTTGTTAAGACTGACTCTATTGGTTCATTGGTCAGTTGTTAAGACTGACTATTGGTTCATTGGTCAGTTGTTAAGACTGACTCCATTGGTTCATTGGTCAGCTGTTATGTTGTCAGCTAGAAGGACTCAACCTTTCACCAGTTGAGAACCTTGGCTTCAGACTCAGTCTCTGGGTGTGTTGCACATTGATGAGCATATCCACAAGAAGTACTCTTCATTGTATGTAATTGAGTTACTCAAAGGGTACGAAATGAAAGTCGAGTCTGCTTCGGCACACCATGGAATTGCAAGACACACAAAAAATATTAGACCAAAAATGGATGCAACCTTTTTTTTTCTTGTGAGTTTTTTGACGCCCATCCATTCATCCCCCAACAACATCATAAACACATTGTGATTGTAATTAGTTCCCTCCATCTCCCCAATTAAATACCTCCTAAACCTCTCTGTAAAGCTGTGCCTAGCCACCTGGTCATTTGAGGGTCAGAACAAATATGAACTACAGTAGTAAAACAAGAGCCTTGGTCTTTGGCTGAATCTTTTTTCACCACAGAGGAGAACAGTACCTATGACTGTAGACTAGGCCCTAATCCATTTAATCCATTTCGTGGTCCACCCCATCATTACTCATGATTGAGGTAAAGTACTTGAACTCTTCCAGCTGAGGTAAAGACTGACCCCTGACTCACAAGAAGGACTCAACTAGGGCTAAACAATTATTTTAGTAGATGATTGAGTAATTGTAGTGGCTGTTTCCCGCTGAGATGTTCAAGGACGTGGCATTGTGAAGTGTAAATTCGGTTTTGCAGGTCACGCACCGAGCTGTGTTACCTTTTCTATTTAGCTTACAGAGATTCCACACTTTTGACACTTTTTGTCTATTTCTTGGTGACTCTTCTTTCTGTTCATCGCCGTCTAGCTGCTAATAGCACTTAGCCTTTGTCAACAGCTCGCTGGCAGAAGTGAGAGCGCAACACAGATAATTATCCAACCGGAACACAAGGCGCTAAATGTTAAAACGTAATTTAACGAAGCCTATAGGAATTTTGAAAATCGAGGGTCCTCCGATGAATCGCTACAGCCTTAGACTCAACCTCTCACCTGTTGGGAACCTCGATTTCAGACTCAGGGGAGCTGACGCTCATCCTGCCTATGTACACTGATTGTGGAAAATTGATTATTACAACCTTGTTGCTTCATGGTTATAAGGAAGCGAAAGAAAAAAACGAACGAAATTCTGAGTAGTGTTTTATGCCTGTTTTAACTGTGTTTTTAATAGTCCCAAGAGCTAGAAGCAGCAGCGCCTGATGGGTCCCTTCAGGTGCTTTTACGATTTGACACAGACGGCGTGTGATGCTGCCAGCATCGGATGCTGATCGCACACCTGCAGGTTTATGACTCAAAAGGTCGTGTGACAAGCGGCATCATCATCGCCGTGCCGGACGTAGCCATTAGCAAATCGATGCACGTTATCAGAAACTGCTCAGGTAGACTTTGGCCTTCCTGCTTCCTTTTCAGGAGCATAAATTTTGTAAAGGAAATCTGCATTGCCGCAGCGGCTGCGGCAGCCAGGGCTGATGTGTCAGGGCAGGTTGGTTTTATAACATTGGCGCCCGATTCTAAGTTTACCATCTGCTGTGTGTGCAAAATGAGGAAAATTGTTTCCTAGCCTTTAGACTGCATTTTGTTTATTTGGCAACCACAGCTAAAGCTAAACATGTCCTGCTCTTAGTAGGTAGCAGTGATCAGCGTGGAGCTGCCTCAAAGTAGGATGTTTTTGCCTCCAGTAGCAAAACTGGGTTACACCAGGTCTTCAAACACTGGTCATGTTGTGTTTTCTTTTCTGCTTTTTTTTAATTCAAGCCTCTTTACTCTAATACCACAGAAGGAAATCCTTTGTAACCAACTGCTTTCAGAAGTCAGCTAATTAGTAAATTATAGATTTAGTGATGCACAATATATCAGGGCTAACATCGGTATTGGCTGATATCGGTCATTTTTTAACATATCAGTATCGGCCCAAGACATAAACTGGGCAGATATTTTCAACCAATATTTATTTTTATCTTGTTGCTGTTTGTTTCTGCAGGTGAAGAGGAGGAAGATGGTCATGTGATATTTCTTTGGTCATGCGAGAGTGATGCGGTACTATTGTGATAACGATATAAGGGACGATCAAAACGATTTATTACATCCTTTTTAGGTAACTGTGTAACTGTGACTGTGTGTCACGGTAATCATAACCCCACAAACACAAATTATCCTCTTGGGAAAAAACAATTCTCATTTGTAAAGCGCTTCTTTATGACACCAATCATATAAAGATGTGTGATTTTCATCACAGTATTATTTGGTATTTATTTATGCTTTCATTGAACAAACAGTGGAGAAAATAGTAAAACTATAACAATAAGGGCAGTTTGGGATCATGATACATGATAATCGATATGATAAATGCCCACCCCACACTATGCTTTTTAGAACTATTTTGAGAAAAATCATTTGGAGGAATATGTTCTTTTCCTTCCAGCTCTTTTGCGTTGACCAGAAAGGTGGTTCCACGAGGCACGGAGTCTGGAAGTCTAATGATATGGCTGTAAGAGCTATTGAAAAGCATTTTATGGTTTTCTTTTACTGCACAATTATGGGAGGTACTGTAAGTTGGAAAAAACCCCCAAAAAAAACAAGTGGAATTCTGCACAGGCAAAGTTAGGAAGAATATTGTGTCTTGTACTTTGCTTGCAGTCATATAGTTTAGGTTCCCAGGAGGAAAGCGCTTTCTGCGAACATCAGCAAACTTTCCCAGGCTGGCAGCAGAGCACTGACTTACAGTAACAACTAGGAGGCTGACATAACGTGCATAATAGGCTGTCTGTCAACGTTACCTAGGTAACAGTCGAGAGACGGTGCTGTGTGCCGTTCCCGTTCTTCATGCAGCTCAGCAGCCTGCCATTAGCGGATAGCCATCAGAGTAAGTAGAGAGAAGGAGAAAGAAAGAAAAAGAGGGGGTAAACATCCAAAGTTGTTTCTCCATTCTTTAAATAAAACTATGTCGTCGAAGCCAGAAGTTTCAGACAGAGCCCTTCTAGTATGTCAATCTGACAAATCTTTGAGTATCAAGTTCTGGGAACCAGTTGCTAGATTTTAATTTGCTCTATCAGCATCGTTTACACAATATTTTTAGGTTGTTTCCGTCAGGTTCACCATCAGGTCACACAAATATATGAGCCTCTGGATTCCTGGATCTATTTCCATAAAAAAAAAATATATATAGAAAAGGGAAGGCAATACAGAACTGACTAGGGTTTCCTTATTTGAAGATGCATAATAAAGAAAATATTTAAGACGTCACCACTCAGCAGACGACACCGCATACACCTGGTGGAGTTTATTTAGCAACACATATTTAATTCCTGTTGGCATCTGATTTGCACCGTTAAATACGGACGTACAGTTAGCCCCAAAATTATTCATGCTCCTCTCTGATGCTGATTTTGAACTATTTTCATTCGACTAAACAATTTGTTTTTGACAGACATTGAGACTAAAACAATGTAAAAATATGGATAAAAAATGGCATGTCAAAAAAAATACTTTGACACCTTCCTAAAATAACAGTCATATTTTTGCCAAAAATAATTTTTTTCTTTGGCCTAAAAGATTCCTAGGCAAAAAAGAGGTGCTGATTTTATTGCCAAATTCACTTTTGCAAAATATAGCTTAGGCCACATTTTCAGGAAGACAATGTTATAAGTGGGGAAAAAATCTTTATCAATGTTATTGGACTCAAACCCTTCCCATAACTAATGACGTCCAGGTCTTTGTTGCCACCACCCTAATCTTTAGCTTCTGCCACCGATTATTTATCAGACTCAAGTCAGGATTGTGGCCAGTTCACATTCTAAAATACATAAAAAATATTATTAATAATTAATAATCTTTTTTTTTAGTTTTACATCATGTTATAGTGTTATCTCCTCATCCAAAACATACCGGCATTGTTGCCTTGATTCTTTCACCCATGTTTGAGAAAACCTCCCGTGGCAACAAGTGGGACCTAGATGCAACTCCTCCTCTGAGCTCATAACACAGCCCAATTAGCTCCTTCAGACTAGCCAATAGCAATTAGCAAACACTGGGTGGAACTGTGCATATGCTGAGCTCATTATATGAGCCACTTCTCAGTGCATCACTAATAAAAACATTGTTAAAAGGTTAATAGAGGAGAGATGTTGTGATGACTTTCTGAAGGTGGAATTTCATAACCAGCAGGAGTTTTTAAAAAGACAGAGACCCAATTCTAAGAGGTTAAACAATTAAATCAAATTTCTTTTAAGTCATATTTGATATACAGATATATCAAATATGACTTAAACAACTGAAACTAACATAGTTGATTGTGGTGGGAAAATGGAAAATACTTGATACTGCCCCTTTAAAGAACTGAAAACAAGACTAAAAAGCTCTTGATTGCCATTTTCTCTCTTCTGCCCTGGCTGTAATCTCCCCAACCTCTCCCTTCAACACATAAATATAACAAACATCGATCCATTCTCACCACCACCCGCACTCCGGTCCATGTTTTTGTGTGTTATCCGATCCACCGATTGCCATGGCTGCGTCTTGTGGCGGTGCTGCTGTTGAGGTGCCAAAATTGCGCTGATGTCTAGAAAGTCGTATGTGCATGCTCTGTTTTCTCTGCCACCGGCGTTTAAAGACGGCGTTGCTTGACGAGCTCCATGTGTGAAAACGGAGTCGCCTTGAGTAAAAACCACATGACAGGAGCAGTTGGGTTCAGTTCAGCAAATACCTGTTCAGCTGATTAAATACAAAAGCAGCAGCTCTGGAGGAAGGAACAGGATGGGATGATCGAAGGCGAGGCCGCTCTTTAGAGATCACATCTTCACCCTCCTGGATCAATGCAGCCTGAATGAGACAAAGAGGACAAGAAACACTCCAGGGTAATCAGATAAACACCTCTGACCCTACGTGAAAACAGTAATTGCCTCCTAAACCTAATAGGTTGTGGTGGGAAGAGATGACATCACGCCCCTGTGATGAGTGCCAGTGAGCCTTTTACGTCACGGTGAAGGAGTTACAGCATTACCAGCCCATTCTGTGTCACGTAACATCTTAGCCAGACTTTTGTTAACTAATAAGCCACTTCCAGACCTTCTTTCTGTTTCTTTTGAGTCAGTCAGAGGTGGACTCGCTGCTGTGCTGTGAACCATTTTCTGGCTACACAATTCGAAGTGCTTGAGGATAACGTCAAATGACTTTGTGTGAACAAATTTATTCACATGTGATTTTAGTTGCATTTCTTGCTTAATGGAAATACCACGATTGCAAAGTTGTGTTTTTTTCTACTTTAGCGGACTACCAACAAAGTTTTGTGCACATTTTTAATGGATAGCCATTGATCTCTACAGTATGTTCCCAATAAGTCTTGTTGTTTGTAGGGCTAGCTTTTCTAAAATACATTAAATCACCACCTGACAAACTTTCTTTGTAGAAATTAGTATTATGATCTGAAAGCGTAAGTATTTGGTAAGCCAAATACTTACCCAGAGCCCTGTAATTGGATTGGATCTGTCAGAACAACTTTTAGAACCTTACCCACGTCCTATGTGTGTTTTTCTGATTGCCACTCTCTTTCCTAACGTTTCTTTTTGTCATTCGGTGGCCGGTGCATCAGATCATTGCGCCTGCTGGCAGATTAAAGTGAAGCAAAAATAGATTTAGAGCTTCAAAGTAAGCCACATTGTTCTGGGTAGAAAATGGCTGCTTGTAGAAAGACTAACCCGCTCTTTAGCTGTGTAGACTCTAATGTCAGAGCCAAATTGTAATTGGATTATTGATTGCTGTCCCTCTCTTGACTGATAGGCTGAGGTAAGTAAGCTTCAACAGGCAACAAGCATCCCGTCGGTTGTTCACCACACTAAGGGTCTGAACAAAGAAGCGTCCGTTAATGACGGGTTTTATGGCCTGTGTTTGTAACAGCAAGGCAGACCTCAAGCAGCTCCAGCTTTACATGCAAGTAGAGCGCAGCGTGTGTGCTGCTCTCGTTAGCCAGACAGAAAGACTGTAGGACACTCACAGGCCTCCAGCTTTTAATGGGTCTCCAGGCGTCAGGTTGTTGAGGTTAAAATGAAGATTAACAACAACGCATGCAGGCGATACGCCTCTGTCTTTAGGTGATGACCTCCCTGACGTTTTCACTCTTGTAGTAATGCTACGTTGCAAAAAAACAGAATCTGGCCCAAGTCTGGTACAATAAGCAATGAATCAATAAATTGCAATAATTTCCATTTTGATGACTTAATATTTTTTGAAGGGTAGTTTTGTTTACAGAGGATTTATAATCCATTTGGTTCCAAGTAGATTTTATTTCCGTTTTGTTTGTCGTTTATGTTTCGGAGATTTGGAATATCTTCCAGTTCCAACGTGAGGTGTTCTTTATAGAACTAAAGTGTTTGAGAAGGAAAACTTACATTATATTTCCATTATCAATGTGTTACTTGAAAATGATCTCAAAACAACATTATTGTTACTGTGAAAATTTACCGTCCAGCAGTGTATTCTGGACAAGTATTTTTATCTAGTTTCTAGAGCAAATGTTGAAACTCACTCGAACTAAGACAAAACTAATTTACAAGTAACTTTTTCAGCAGTTTATAGGAGCTTGTTTTGAGTAAATAATTTCTTAATATTGATTAAAAAAAGTCCTAATTCCACTGGCAGATTATTTCACTTATAACATGAGGAAAATGACTTGTCATAAGTGAAATAATCTGCCAGTGGAACTAGGACTTTTCATCAATATTAAGGAATTATTTACTTTTTTCAAGTGTACCAAGTTATTTGTGCTAGAAACTACACCAAACACATTTGGTAAGATGTTTGCAGTGTTATTGATTCTGGTGATGTAGATTTAAATATATGAATCCAACTACAACTGAAGCTCTGTGTCTGGAAGAACAAAAAACCAGCGTGATGCCAGTCATCTGTTTGTGTGCGATTGTTTAGGACTGGAAGCTGGCACGTTGCCACCTGTGGTTTAGATGCAGTGCAATGGAGGCCCTGGCCGTAGCCACTTGATATGCAGACTGTTGTGCCGTAGTGCTGTGCCAAAGAACACAAACACTCAACATTGTTGTTCTAAAATTGGACTCACAGTCCCCCAAACGCCATGTATTGGTACACCGTGAACGTCCCCTCTGTGCGTTTCATTGGGATTTTATGTGACAGACCAACAGAAAGTAGTGTATTAGCATCAAAGTGTAAAATAACACCCGAGTTGAAAATATTTAAAAAATAAAAATCTGGAAAGTGTGGCGTTTAGCACCTCTGGTTCAGCCTGATGAAGAACTGCCTTTACAGCTGCAGGCCGTTTTGGGTTATGTCTCGAACACATTTTCACATCTAGACAGTAAATGATTTGGTCATTCTTCTTAGCAAAATAGCTCAAGTTCAGTCAGATTGGATGGAGGACATCTGTGAACATAGTGTTTTATTTATTTATTTCATAAGTCTCACCACCAATTCTCAACTAATCCAGTAGATTAGTCACACTAAATCCATCTTTCCTAAAAGTACAACGTTGAACAAACCTTTAACCTGTTTTGTTTTGGGTTTTTTTGCGAAAAAGAAAACGGAGTGCAAATCTGCATCGGTGCAGCCGATTGTGATACAGAACCATAACGCCATGCAACCATCGATATATTGAAACACAGCCAGAGCGGTCTGCAGAAAGTCCGCTGATTTTCCCCTTCATCATACCTCAGCCTCTGTTTGTCTCTGTAATACGTCAAACGAAGCGCCGTGGGGCTGCGAGTTGAGAGTCCACTGCAGCAAAAATGTTTTTCCTCCGCCAGGGTTATTACTCTTCCACTGTAGGACAGCGGGGGAAGGAATGGACACTGACTCAGCACGCCTGGTCCGTTCGGTCTGGGCCCGGGTTGTTTTATGTGAGCACCTTTGCCAAGAAACGAAGGGCCAGAGATTGAACTGTGCTCTAATGTGAGTCTGAGTGTGAAATTATTCATGTGCAGGGAGCGTGACCAGGTAGAGCAGCCCTGTCCCCCACAGTGTGACCTCTCTGCTGCTCTATTTACGACTGCTGAGCACAGAGGACTTATTATGGCTCTGGAATTACTATCATCTCCAGAATGATTCCCGTCACTTGTGGATACACCATATTTTATTTGGACCTTTTGAAGAGGAAGCACCGGATTCATCACCTGGTATTCTGCAAATTACATTGATAAAAACATGCATGCACCCATTGACTCTGTCAAACTGCAATGTGTTTCACTGGGCTCATATACAGCGGCTTACAAAAGTATTCATACCCCTTGAACTTTTCCATTATTTTGCCACTTCACAACCACAAACATAAATGTATTTTATTGGAATTACATGAAAGACCAAAACGAAGTGCTATACAATTGTGAAGTAGAAAGCAAATTATACATGATTCAAAACACCAGACAGGCCAGGGATAAAGTTGCGGAGATGTTTAAAGCAGGCTTAGGCTGTAAAAAGATTTCCTCTGAACACTGTTCAATCCATGGTCCGGAAATGGAAAGAGTGTGGCACAACTGTAAACCTACCGAGGCGAGGCCGTCCACCTAAAATTACTAGAGGAGCACTGATCAGAGATGCAGCCAAAATTCCCATGGTATTCTGCACCTACAGCATGTACAGAACCGTCCCCTAGACTCTTTGGTTTACTGAAGTCACACTTCATCACTTCCTAAGTCTCTAGTCACACTAACTAAAGCCAAGTGAAACTACTCTGAAGCTCAGCTGAAGATGTGAAGAACAGTCTGCAGCCTCAGGTTCACTGCATTTGAACTGCAGCAAGTTCTCAGTGCTGTACTTACTGCATCTAATGAGCAATGTCAGGGTCTAATAAAATAAAGTGTGCACATAGCATTTTAAGACTGCCTTGCAAACTGAAAAAAAAACAACAACTCTAGTACTGTAACCGCTGATGTTTCTGAACTAAAGGGGTGGTCTGTGTTCAGTGGTCAGTTCGTGTATCGACATGTGAACAAAAACAGTTCTAGTGACTGTCAGTAAATGTGTTTATTAGAACACCCTTAGTACTTCCCTGTGATGGAAGAATTATTGTGTAAGTCACAGCCGGACAGTGCTAGACCTGTGTACTTGATTGACCATCAGAAAGTTTGGATACATGTAAGAAGGAGGCACACTGCATCTGATAACACATACTTCTTCCAAATTGCCGAAATCATCTCTCATTGACATAGAGCTCTGTGCAAAGTGTTGTGTGATTGGTCAGAAGTTTGTTGCCATGTTTTCAGAAGGCAATGTTAACATTTCTCTTCAACTGGTCCACTTCCAGGTTTTGTATCTGCAGGAGACATGGACACTTTTGACGTGTATTTGATGTGGTGAGGAACTATGTATATTTGTACCATTCTTCACTAAATAGCTACTGTAGTAAGACTGGAAAGTGGTTAATATCTCCTGGAAGGAAATTGTAACGGAGTGGAGGTCTGGCCCCAAGGTGGTCTGTGCCGTTGTACGAAAGATGCGTGTGAATACAAACGTGCCGAAACCACTTGACTGTGCATCGACTGTTCAGCTTCTAGAGAGACCAGTGCTGCTGTCCGTCACTCTGGGAAGGGTTATAAGATCATGCCCTGTCAATTTGAAGTACATCCCTTAATAGCCTGATAGGTTACCCACAAGTAGAAAACATTTAAAACACTTCTCAGTCTTCACAAGGATGGGAAGAATCTTTCTGAAAAGAATATGACAGGCCAACAAGAGGTGTGCACAAGATTGTATTACACTGCTAAGTTGCTAAGTCGAGGCCTAAGGCAACATTCTGGCCAAAGGCAACTCAGAGTGCTTCTCAAAGTATATTGATGTTAATGTTTGTTGCAAACCTGTAAAATAACTTTTTTTTTTCTTCCCAAAAATAAACAAAGTGATTACACATCAACATTTGAACATGTCTTCTACAATAACTACAGGTTCAATGCTGTTATGGACTTGCGGACCAGTCCAGGATGAACACCGCCTCTCGCCCAGTGACTGCTGTAGTTAGCCACCAGTGACTCGCAAAGGATGAGCAGGTTTAGATAATGAATGTATGGATGCATGTTTAATGGGATGTATCTAATGAGCTTTAAGGGTTTGGGTTAGGGTTGATGGAGTCAGTCAATCTCTCCAGCAGTAGACAACCTAACATTTGATCACCAAAGCGGCGGTGTACATCATCAAAGGCTCGGTGCCTCAACATGCAACCACTGCAGTGATATCTCTAACCGCAGCAGCAACTCACAACAGAGAACCATCCTTTCTGAACCCACTTTCTACATTTTTTTTTTTCTAATTCATTGCCGTTGCATAACAATACTTCCCTGCACATCTGTGTCAATATTATTGCTGTTGTTATCGTCAGCCGTTTCCCTTTGAAAGTTGCTCCAGGCGCTTGGCTTTGGATCGCTTTTTTATTGAGGCTGGTTTGGATCCATTAAAGATAAGAGCATTGGTGTGTTGTTGATCTGATCATCTGCTGGGTGTGTGTTTACCCGCCACACTGCATCACATACTGTACATCATTGACTAAAGGGGATTTTCATCATGTTATGTGCTGTGAAATGCTAAGTCGAGGTATATTTTTGATTCGCTCATCAAAAATATACCTGCGGTGTTGCTTTGATTCTTTCATGCACATGTGAGAAACCCTTTAATCTCCCATGGCAACCATTCAGCTGTGCAAAATGCCTGGTGAGACCGAGTACCAGCCTTTGAGGAGCACCCCTCTCCAGGAACCCCCCCCCCCACTCAGCTCCTTCAGACTAGCCAACAGCAATTAGCAAACACCTGCTTCTCCTGATTCTGCTTCTCTCATTGAGCTACTTCTCAGTGCAACGCTGGTAAAGACGTTGTTAAAGGGTTAATAGAGGAGCCATGTTGTGATGACTTCCTGAAGGCGGAGCTTCAGAACTAGCAGGAGCTTCTTAAAGAGACAGAGACTGTCTTTAAGAGAGGCCCAATTTAAAGGTGTTAAACTACAAAGTCAATTCATTTTAAATTATATTTGATATACACAGCATTTTTTTTAACAACTAAAGGTAATATAGCTACTTGACTGTGCTATAAAATGGCACTATGTGACTGAAAAATACGTAATCCTGCCCCTTTAAGCACCATGTGTTGCCCGTTTGGCCCCTGGTGGAGGGCAGATGAAAATGTAGGAGTGCATCTATTGGTCAGCTGTTGAGTTGTCAGACGTGCTGGCTGAGGTTGCTAATGGTCAGGGTCACGTTTGACTGCAGACTGAATCATCTGTAATGGAAATCAGTGACATATAGATGGACCTCCTGGTTTCTCCGAGGGCTGGATCTGTGACAGTTCCAATAGAAATTATTGAACCTTTTCAACCATTTCTATAAGTGTTACGTCCGAAATCATGTACAAAAGCTTTTACAGGGCTTGTACCTCATTCAACAAATGTTATTATTGGATAAAATGTGCAATAAGCAAAGCACAGCAGTTTATTGAAGGCATTAAAGCAGAAATAAGCTGAAACAATCACCTTATCACAGAAACATATATATTTATGAAGGTCTCAGTAGCTTTAGAGCTTAGCTGTGTGTTTCAGGTTAGGTTCAGTGCAATAACTAGTGTAATAGATACAGTGTGTGTTAGAAGTTTAAATACTCATACTGTGGGGATGAAAGTTATATAATTTTGGGGCTTTTTGAATTGTTCTGTTTTCAGGCTACAGCACAAAGCATGAAAAAAGTTAAATAAAATTCAGCTGCATGAGCTTGAACTAATTGTAGATTTTTTTCTTTTTATGATGGACAAAAAAATAAATGGATGGTGTGATGATCTGAAATATTTAAGAAGAAATCTGACATAGATATCATATGTCGTCATTCTAACTTAAAAAGAGAACGGTTCAAATTCATCAACTAATGACTCGCTTCCTTCTGACATTTGATAATGAGTTGACGGAAACCTCTGACCGGAACTACACTTGTGATTCCTTCCTTGACCTTTCTGTCATCTACTTGAGGTTTTTGTCTTTAATATAATTACTTCTTTTTTTTAATAACTCAATAACTCAAAAAACCTGGCCTCGCCCAACGCCCCACGTTTCAAGCTCTTTACTTAAATGTCTATTGGCGAGCTGGTAGACAACGCTCTCCAGCAGTTCAAACATGTGCATCCTCTTCTCTTTTTAGACGCCTGTGTTCAGTTTCTCCAGTAGTTGCTGGAGTCATTTCATAAACTCTTGGATGAGGCTGTGGGTTTCATGGGGCTCTCGCTTTCACATCCAAAGCTCTTTGGCTGAGATAATTGGATGTTTTCGATCCTTTGACAGACTATTTCTGGAAGGCCTTCAAATTGTCCTCCGGATACTTTTGCTGCGTTCATTTTACCTTCTGCCTTCACAAGCCTTCCTGCTGAGAAGCATGATGCTGCTACCGCCATGCTTAACGGCGATGGTGTGTTTGTGGTGATGTTCAGTGCTTGGTGTTCGTCAAACAGCGTCTATTTTGGTCCCATCTGTTTTCCTCAAATCTTCATGGTGACAAACAAAAAGTTGGCCAAATGTTTCACCTTTTGGCTAACTCTACAGTAGTTTGGGAAACTCATGCTGTTATTAGACCACGTTGATTGATTTTTTTATACGCTTATCTATATATTTCTTGTAGACTTTTAGTTTTATTGGATGGGATCGATGAAACACTTAGAACTGCTTTTTATTTAAGAGATTGTTCCACCATTGGAATGTTTTTTGCTCGATGAAAGTCTGCAAAAAACTTTTGCAGACTTGCAGAATATGTAGATTTGAAAATATACATATTCAAATCTGTCAAGTTGAAGTGCTGGAGTTTCCCTTCTTTAGATTAAGTTTGTTTTTTTAAGAGACAAAATGTGTGTGTAAATAACTTTGCAAGTGATTAACTTTTAATAGCTTTGAGGCGTTTTTTTTCTTTTTCTTTTCTTAGATTTTCAGTAGATTCAGACCTCTATAAGAAAATAATCCCTGATAATAAATATAAAAGTGATCATAAAATCATTTCTATATGGTTTTAATGGTCAATTTGTTGTACCAGGAGTAAGCAGCACTTCCTCTGCTTTGGGCTCATTATTAGCAGACAGCCCATCACTTCCTCTTGTTGCACTTACCGTTCCCATTCACTGTAACATATTAATTGCTCCAAACACAAACACTATTTTGCCTGGTCTGATACCTCTTGGAAAGCTCTTAGCCTCAGCGCCAAAGTGAGGCGGCTGCTGCATGAGTGTACTCATACGCAAAGAAGCCATTTCCTGCTTGATCAGTCCTGATGCCACTGCATTATCTCGTCTTAGATCAATAAGTCTGTGCAACGTGTTGACTGTGCATTACTGTGCCCTTGGGAAGTATACATTTTGGAACTGGGCAAAGAAGAAGTGGTCTGCCTCAGGTTCCTTTTAAAAGCAGCTGGCCTTAATGCAATCCTGCCCTCTGCTGGCAGATGAGGTGAAATGAGCTGTTTTACCTCGTCTGTCATGGGGTAGCAGTGAAATTCAGCTCTCGCTTTTGTCTCTTCTAACTTATCTGATATTTAATCTAATATTCATTTGTCCTTTTGTTTTTTATTTTTTGCAGGTATCTTATTTTCAACACTAGTTTTCGGCCCAGCTTGTGGCTTCATCCTAGGCTCCATCTGTACCAAAGTCTATGTTGATGCTGTTTTCATCGACACCAGTAAGTAGCCATTTCATTAACGTCGCAAAACTTCCAGAACAAATAGATGGAAACACTTTGACAACAAATATTTATTTGTTGTAAAAGCTCAGAGTGA
This sequence comes from Alfaro cultratus, assembly GCA_903066825.1. Lineage (NCBI taxonomy): Eukaryota > Metazoa > Chordata > Actinopteri > Cyprinodontiformes > Poeciliidae > Alfaro > Alfaro cultratus. The sequence continues at coordinate 21,662 of CAEFZX010015787.1, read as the reverse complement.
GTTCTGCAGATTACTTAAATTGTTTTTTTTATTTCTTTCGTTCAAATTCACACTTTATTTTTCTTCTTTCTAGTCATTTCCTCAGGAATAAACCAGTAGAAATGTATGGGTCTGTCTGGCATTGAGCTTAAAATAAAGGACCATTTAAAACATTGAGCCACTCTGGTTCCATTATGCAGTTTTTTTAGCCGCAATTTTGAAAACTGAGCCATGTTTCACAACACACTGTAAATAGCTGAACTATCCACATACTTTGCCAAATGAAAAAACTTTTGTAAAATCAACACACTGGTTTAAAAAAGCACTTACATTTTGTCGTCCCATCAAACACACATAATTAATGTGTGTTTGATACACCTTCCATTTAACATTAAAGTATGAAAATGTATGGTATGTTTCATAAAAGAGTCCTGAAAAGGCAGAAAAATTAGGCCTAAGAGTCCTGGGGAACATCCAAAATGTCTTATCTCTCCATACTGATCGTAGACTGACATGTACGATTTAAATCAGGCATGTGAAGAGCCAACCATATCTGCTGTCATAAATGAAAAATCATGAGAAATTGAGCTCAGATCAAACAACATCATTATATGCCAAAATTGGATGGTATTAGTGGATTATTTGCAACTTGAACCATTTAAACCGTTGGCTAATAGAAAGGTTACAGTAAATCTGTGTGGCAGCAGTTTTTAAATCTTTATGTGTATCCAGGTGATTTTTAAGAAGTGATGACAGGTTCTCAGTGGGGTTAAGACAGATTGGAGTCACTTGTCACCAAAGCTTTTAATAAAGATTGTTGTACATTTTTCTCCTACCTTTTTGCCCAGGTAAGCTGGACATCACCCCGGATGACCCTCGCTGGATCGGGGCGTGGTGGGGCGGCTTCCTCCTCTGCAGTGCCTTACTCTTCCTGTCGGCCCTCTTCATGTTCGGCTTCCCCCAGGCGCTGGACGAGCAGGACATGGACGCTCGAGGGGAGAGTGAGCAGGCCATGCTGCCCACCTCCTTGAGCCTGGAGAGCCAGGACTCTAAATCCAACGGAGACTTTCGTGGCTTCGACATGAACAGCGGACTCTCGGTCTGGGAGCATCTGAGAGGTGAGAAGATATAGTAGGAGGAGGATGAATAAAGGCAACATTACTTTTATACTTGTATCTTCTTTTCCCCCTCCTTCCAGTGATCCCCCGGGTAACCAGGCATCTTCTGTCCAACCCGGTGTTCAGCTGCATCACGCTGGCTGCCTGCATGGAGATAGCTGTGGTTGCTGGTTTTGCTGCCTTCCTTGGGAAATACCTGGAGCAGCAGTTCAACCTCACCACTTCCTCAGCTAATCAGCTGCTAGGTACTGCGACCATTTTCCTGACTCAATGTCAGACTAGAGATTGTTTTACCTTTAAATTATTAGGGCGGGTAATGCAAACAGAAATCCATCCGGTCCCAATGGATTAGGTTAATCTCTTGTAGACTATTGTTTGAATTCCTCTCAGGCCGCCACACGGCCAAGGTGGCACATGCGCACCACCAGAGACGGTCAATGCATTCTCAACACAAACCAAGAGTCATATTGGACTAACTTTACTGTCCCATAGTGGTCAGAAATGTCTAATTATGTTTGAATCACCTAATTTTCATACTAAACAATTACATTTTCTATAAGTTATAGTCATATTAAGATTTTTAACATAAGACTTCATAAGACTTTATGAATTATGAAGTATTTGTGTTTTTCAACAGGGTAGAAAGGGGATAAACGTTTAGAAAGAAGATAAATTAATGGATTAATAATCAATTTGTAAAAAAAATAGTAAATAATAAATATTTCTTTGTTTATGCTGACTATTATATAATACATTTTGATTCTTTTATTAATTATTTTTATATTTTTCTGGCTTATTTCCTTATTCAATTAGCCTTTTGCATAAGAAGTAAAATACAGCAGTCAAAATTTAGCCATGGCCCAGAAGTAAACAACAGTTAGTAGCTTAGCAACCCCAGCTACTCAACATATCCTCCTGTGCTGGGTTACAGCAGATTATGCATGTTTATTGTGTGGCTTGAATAAAATGAAATCTTCAAAGTAACTGAGGAATAACAAAGACATCCACACTGGAGATAATATGCTAAACTAGCACAGAGCTATGCTAGCACATGCTGATTGATAAACAGACTGAATTTATGTAGCGCCTTAGCAGTCATTATGATCGCCCAAATCGCACACTCACGCATTCACACACGCAAACACACACATTTATACACTGATGTGCAGATATGAGCAGTTTATTATGATAAGCTAATATCATAATAACATTTATTTTTTTTAACTGCATTCTGTTCCTTCATTTACTTCTAATTCTTTATTTTCCTAATTCCCTCACATTTATTTTCCCTCGTCACCATTATTAAAAATTGCAAACATTAACAGCAGTGTCTGTGTAGAAACATCTGCGTGGAAGGAAATGATTCAGTCGACATCTTCTGCTTCTCCAGGTATGACCGCCATCCCCTGTGCCTGTCTGGGTATCTTCCTTGGGGGGCTCCTGGTTAAGAAGCTGAACCTCTCAGCTCTCGGAGCGGTCCGCATGGCCATGCTGGTCAACCTGGTGTCCACGGCCTGCTACGTCTCTTTCCTCTTCTTGGGCTGTGACACGGGGCCTGTTGCTGGGGTTACGGTGGCCTACAACAATGAGTAAGACTATTAAGTTACTAAGATGTGAGAGACTCAATTCTTATTCAACTAGTTTTCCTGCCGAAGTGAACGTTATGTAAGGCACTACAGAAAGCCTTCTCAAAAAACGTAATACTTGTGTTAGTATTTAGTAATCACCGAAAGGTTGTGGTATCAACCATCCAGATCATTCAGGTCTTCTCGTTCTAGTCTGTTCTACATCCCCAGAACCAGAACCAATCTTACAGAAGCAGTATTCAGTTTCTATGCTCCTTAAAACTGGAACAAACGTCCAGAAAACTACAAAACTGGAGCACAGAATTCTGTAAAATCAAGGCTAAACCCCCACTTGTTTAGAGTTGCCTTTGATTAATAATAACTGGAACATTGATCAATGTTTGATGCATATTTGCTTGATGACGGCAATTGACAAAATGTCATGTTTATTGGTTCTTTCGGAATTGGTTCTTGTGTTAAGTTTCTTGACGTGTGCATACGGAGGTAATCACTGATACGCTCTTCCTCTTCCTCTGCAGGACGCTGCAGTCGAAGAAGCAACCTGAGTCAGGCTGCAACAGTAACTGCAACTGCTACACTGCCTCAGTGAGTCCTGTCTGTGGCTCCAACGGAGTCACCTACATCTCAGCCTGCTTCGCCGGCTGCACCAAACCAGTAAGTGGAGACAAAAAAGACTTTCCTGGACAGCGAGGAAGGAGAAACGCTTACCGTCTGGTTCTTGTCTTTGCGTCAGAACCTGAGCAGCTGTGGGTGCATACCCAGCATCGGCAGCGAGAACGAGGCCTCACCGGGGAAGTGCTCCAGCCCTCGCTGTCAGCACGCGTTCCTTACCTTCCTGTGTGTCATCTGTGTATGCAGCATGATCGGAGCCATGGCCCAGACGCCCTCCGTCATCATCCTTATCAGGTACGGTCCCAGTTAGCCCACAAGAGGGAGCCAGGAACATTGGGAGCTGGCAGAGGGGATGTGAGTTGGAGCATCCTGAAAGGAACGTTGTACAAGTGAATCATCAGAATAGGTGTCATAGATAGAAATACAGACACGCACAGGAATGTTATGTCACACGTTCATGAGAATGATCAAAGTACCAAAAATAACACGTACCGCTTGTCTAAAGATTTCTATTTGGGGATTGTTTGTATCTGGGAATATGGAGTCCATGATGGCTTGACCTGCTTTTCTTGACAACAACAATTTTAATCATTTCTAAGACATTTATTTTTTGCTTATTTGATTCTGATGAACAGTAGTCAGACTATTTAAAATGAGAATCATGTGTCACTTTACAAAAGTTAGCTGCAGATCATCTATATTTTAGCGCATGTACAGCACACTGGAAGACTACTGTAAATATGGAACAACCACCTGCTGAATTTAGCAGACGTTTTTAAGTAGAGATGCCTACTATGAAGAATATCACTGCTCTGTGCTTTTCTGGTGTCTAAAACGGCACACTGCGAGCCAAAGAAGCTAATTTCAGCCGGCTACTTAGCTTATTGGCTCTGTTAGCTAGCCCACCCTCTGCTGCTAACCCATTCCAGCTTCCTAGCGTGTCTGCTATTGATTTTTAAAAAAACACATTAGCTTAGTAAAAGATGGTTTTTCCAACCTACAAATCATCTTTCTTGTAAAGAAGTGAAACATTTTGAGGACTAGATGTGTGCTTAAACAGCTAAGAGAGAGGAGAATACAGAGTGCTTCTTTGACGCTTTCTCTGGAATTTAATTAATACAAATGTATGTCAGTGGTTTAAAAATTCTAATGATTTCTCCTTTTACACGAGCAATGTCAATACCACCACTGGCGAAGTTTAATTTTTACATCTTGAAATAATTTCTCTCTGGCAGCAGCATGGAGCTCTAGTTTCTGTTTCAATCAGTTTCTCAGTAGTTCCTTGATCACGTATTGATCCTGACATTGAAATGAAATTAAACGTTCATTTCTGTCAGTAATTCGCTTCATTAAGATAAACTAAGTAAAGTGAGTGGGGTGTGGAGGACACGTAACAACCAACTAACATAAGAAGCATCTTTTTGGACTATGAGCGTCATTGTCAATAGACTGCCATGTTAACAACATGTTAACCTGTTGTTAACATGGCATGACAGCAACAAGTTAACGGAAGAGTCCAGCCGCCAGTGTTTTGTTTTGTGACCGTGCTACAGCTAACAGTTAGCTTGGATCAAGCAGTTCCTTATGGAGATTACTTTTGTACATTCATCTGTTTTCTTGTTGTGTTGTTCTCTTTTTTCTTCTCAGAACTGTAAGTCCTGAGCTTAAATCATATGCTCTTGGAGTTCTCTTCCTCCTCTTGAGGCTGATAGGTAAGATAAATCCATATTTATTCACTTTAACTGTGTCAAAACACGCCCACTGTTGTTTGGCTTCCATTTCTGCTGTGAGCTCTCCCTGCTGGAGGCTGAGATGTCAGAGTGGTTTTTCACCTACCTTAAGCGTTTCATCAGTCTGTCAGCTCAGACCCAGCTGGAACGTGAGCTCAAACCTGTGCTCATACTGGCCTTTTGACCTGCTGTCTGTCCACAACCCCCCCCTTCCCTGCTGCTCCAGGCTTCATCCCTCCCCCTCTGATCTTTGGTATGGGCATCGACTCCACCTGTCTGTCCTGGAGCTCGGTCTGCGGCGAGAAGGGCGCCTGCATGCTGTACGACAACGTGGCCTACAGGCATCTGTACGTCAGCATCGCCATCGTGCTCAAGACCTCGGCGTTCCTCCTGTACGCCACCACGTGGCAGTGCCTGAAAAGCAACTACAGGAGGTACATCAAGAACAACGAGGGCTACCTCACGCCCACCGAACTTTTCGCCTCCAATGTGACTCTGGACAATTTGGGTAAGGAGATTACCCAGAACCCAAGTAACAGGACAAAGTTTATATACAACTTGGAGGACCAGGAGACGAGTGACAACGTGGAGTCGGTTTTATAGTGGTGATTTACACGAGGCCAGCAGGATCCGTTAGTGTGCATCTGATCTGATGTACAGTTTCTCTCTCTCTCTCTCACTCTCTCTTGGTGTTGTGCAACATGTAGAGCGTTGTTCATCCAAAACATTAGATCTGGTAAAAACAGTAACGGGACTTCCAAAAAAAGGAAAGAAAAAAAAACAAACATTCAAAATCACAAACTGACTTAGTAACGCATTTAGTCATTTGTGGTATTTTTTTTCACCTTTCAGTATGAAAGCAATGAAGGGTCAAATAAAATGCAACAGTGTTGGAAACCAAAAGTATGGTGCTGGTTAGAGGTTCGCATTCACTCCTCGTTGTCATGAATGTTAATGTTGGGTTTTTAGTGATGCGCAACACCAAAAACTACATTCTTTTTGTAGTCATAAAAAAGCTTCTGGCATAACTCTGCCAGCATATTTGTCCGCTCTTCGACAAGAATTGATAGATTAGCATGGCATTATGCTAATACCATTAGCATACCAACTTTCTTTGATCTATCCCGGTGGGCAGCTGCAAATTTCAGTCGAGTTTGAAGGCATCAGTGTTGGTGAGATGGTTTTAGATTAACTGAAACATATCCAAACTAGTTTGGGTTTGAATGATGACGGCTGACTTTAAGTTTCTGGAACGTCTCTGACCTCAGCCATATTGAAAATTTTAAAGCTACTTCTGGAGTCTGCTCTGTGGCAAGAAACCAACATATTTCAATGAGTTCCACTATCTTTGATGAGCAGAATGGTCAAATATCAAGCTTGTCTGTATTATTCTGCATACAGATCCAAATATTTAAAATAACTGTATAAAATAATGTAAGATAACACATATTTACCCCACATCGTAGTGTTACGATAATTCCACAGTGACACAGGAGACTTAAAAAACCCAAAAAAAACAAAATGAATAGGACTTTCTTGTCAGTGATGAATGTATGTAAATTTCTGACCAGCACTGTTGATTTATATTAGGGTCATGCCTACTTTTTAGATCTGAGTAAAAAAAAACAGTTGAGTGTTTCTCAGGTGAGATTAGAGTAGAGATGAAAAAAATTAGTTTTTAAGCCTGAACTACTTGGAAACCAAACCAGAAAGATTTTTAAAACTAACATTTGTTAATACTCTCCAAAACTCGTACTCAGTTTATTCTTTATGTTGAAAAAACAAACAAACCTTATTTTAGGTATACAATCAAAAGAAAATATTTAAGAGAAATGAATACTAAAACATGTATCATTGTTTTTGCGCCAGCAGCCACCTCAAGGGATTTATTATTCAAATATTTTATATTCTCTAAAAATTTCTCAGATATCTAAGGAGGGGGGGAGGAAAGCTAGTTAACCAATTTTATTTATTGAATTTTCAGACATACCTAAAACACATGAATATGAACGAGTAATAATCACATCCTACGATAACGCCTTGGTCCATGCTGGATCAGACCAATTTTCCTGACCTGTGAGTTCTTTCCTTCCACTTCAACAGAAAGCATACAGATTACAAAAATAAAAATAAAAAAAACTTTAAACATGCACTTACAAATACGAATGTTACGTAACTATCTTTGTAGCGTTAAAAAGAAATACCTGACTCAGATAAACCAACAACATAATTCTATCAGGACTGACAAAGACATGCAGATTAACTGAGTGTTCTAATCCTACTTGTGGGGATGCGCCCTGCAGCAGTAATGCATGGATTAAAAAAGGGAAAAAAAACAAAAAAACAACGTAAATAACACAAGAGAGTTTGTGAATATGTTTCTTTCACGTTACGGTAAAACGAGTTGAACACGAGAGCAATGCAACAAGACCTTTTTGAGTCGCAGGAAAAACGGCTGTTAGCATTATGCCAGAGTTAGCTACAGTCAAACGCATGCTGGTAACGCATGCATTTAAACCTGACGACAAACATTCAGTATAAAGTCACTGAGTTTTACAGTTTTTTGGCAGCAGGTCCTTAGCTGAACATATGGTATATTAAACATAAGAGTCCTCCAAACTGTGTTTTGGACTATGAAAGAGCTTTATGATGCATAATGCTTCGCGATGTTGCTATTTTAAAAAAAAAAATATTTTATCTATGCCGAGTCATAATCACTTAAGTGATCGAAGTGTTTTTTTTTGTGTGCGTGATTTGAATGTTTTTGTTTTTTTTAAACTGATCTAAAGAGATGTCTTGCATACATTATATTTATTGAAACCCCCGGTAACGGCGTGTGAAACTTTAAAACAAAATCAGCCTTTTATTTTCAACAATTACTGCACCGCCGCTAAGTTCTCCATAGGATTATTTCTGGGGACTGCGGTGGCCGTGGACGAAGGTTTTGTTTTTACGTTTCTGTGTTGATTTGGCGAAATGTTTTCACTTCTCTGCTGGAAAACCAAAGTCATCGACCCACGTTTCAGCTTCAGGCAGAGTTTAATAGACATTCATTCAAAATTTGCTGGGATTTCAAAGAGTTTACGATGCCCCGCGTTTCACCAAGGATTTGATTAACCTTTGGAAGAGAAACAGGCCCACTGGCTTTTACGCACCTTTCTCAGAAGTCCCAATAAATATAGCCAGCACTGTACTGTACACAGTTCAGCACAGTATAGTGCCACTTTCCGGCTATTTCAGTATTATGTTTGTTTTGCATCAAAAATTCTCTATTGCTCTCAATTTGGTTTAAATTTGTATACTATATGTGATGTGGTAGGGAACTCAAGTGGAATAGTGGAAACAGAAGCAGTTTAGCTAGCTTGAAAATTAGGAAACGACATGAGTGGCTAGCATGACTGGGTAGCTAGCTAGCTAGCTAACTCTTTTTTAGCTATAGGAACAGGATTTGTGGTCGTGTGAACAAGGGTTTAGTTGTTTGCCAACCGCCAATTAGATGAAGAACACAAAGAGAGAACAAAAGGCGGTACGCGTTAGGTCAAAGGTGACTTTTGTTGAGGCTGCCAGCATGGAGCCGTGGTAGCTGCTTTGACGTCTTCTTGTGCTCCAAATGTGTGTAGTTTTCTTATTAGAATAAAAGTTTTTTTTTTTTTTTTTTTTAAAAAGGCATGTAAGGACAATCCCAAAGATTATTAATTCATCTTTGAACTCGTAAAAGTCCACTTTTGCTTTCTGTTGATCCGATTTATGGGGAATTATGCCACATATTGTGTTTCAAAAATTATTTTTGCTGGTTGTTTTCGAAGCACACGACCCATTGAAGATCATTTGTACCTACTTTAATAAAGTATTTAGATAGCAGAGGATTTAAATACTATATGATGCTTCTGTAGCATCTGAAACAGATTATTATATAAATTAAAAGTGATGTGGGATAGCTTTAACATATTGAATATAGCTCTATGTTGGAAATCAACCCTCAATGGACCTAAAATTGTGATTTTGCTTTGAATTGTGGGTATGATATACTTAAAAACTACTTTTCTTTTTCTTCTTTTTTTTTTTTTATCAGATATTGCCTCAAAATCTAAAAAAAATTAGGTGGCAACACAGACGTCCAGTCGGTGGCTTTGTCTTGGACATTGGTATCATCCAGTCTGTCATTCTCCTAACTCTGCTGTCCAGACAAGTGCCAAAAGTGACACCATAGAAGTGTTGTGTGACGTTCTGAGGAGAATATAGTCTTAACGTGCTGCGGTGCGGAGCAGTTCCTTCAGCGTTTTGTAGCCTCTCTGTGATGACCTCGGTTTATTTTAACCATATCATGCATAAGTGTTCCCAAAAGATTATAAAGCTGTTGTATATTGATCTAGAGAACAATAATATTTAAGATGTAGTCACTGTTCATATGTAGGACTTTTCTACTAGTAAAGGTCTTGTCTAATACAGATTAATGTCTTTCCATCTGTGGCAAAATTTACAAAATTTGTGTTGCTTTAGTCCGTATGAGAACAACACATTGCTTGTACTAAGAGTCTCTAATGTTGAGCCACAGCTTGGTGTTGTACGATTAATACTACGGAAAGCAGAAAAACAGCCAAACGTCACAGATTGCATCCTTCCAACTGCGCCCTCGTGTCGGGCTCCCTGCTGACGAGAGCCAGTTGCGGCCATATCAACCTGTGCACTGTAACATTTGCGACAAAAAAGCAACAACAAAAGAAAAAACAAGAACATATTGTAGGTGTGTCCAACGAGTTGGCAAGTGAGGCAACACTTGCTTGACTCTGTTTTCACCCGTGGCAATAGGACTGTTTCTTTTCGCACCTAAATGTGCTTGAAATGTTTTTTGCCTTGTGATGAGAAACTAACTTGAGAGCCTAAATGTTTTTTTAAACTCTATTTTCTCATTATTCCTTCTTTGATGGCCTTGCGTTGTGATTGACTTTAATAGAGGAACTTTAATGAACGGATTATCAACATATGAAGAGTTTACTGTCCAAACACAACACCTTGTGCAAAAGTGTGATACCTATAGTGTTTTGCAAGATATTTTAGAAAAAGAAGGACTATATGTTCTGTAAATATGGCCATAATAAAAATTCAGATGAACTCTAGCAGTCAGAAAACTCTTCATATATTTATAGTATCCTTTGGTTTGAGCCTTAGCATGTTGCCTTTAAGTGAAACCCTGTGCTAACGGATGTTAGTGATGGTTTAGAATGATATATAAGCTTATATTGCGGATGGTATTCAGAGTATGAATTTCAGGCTCTTTTGCAGGAGACCTTTATGAAGGAAAAGGACACTGAAATGAAAGAATATAACCTCTATTTTCAAAGGCGCTCTTAAGAGTTTGAAATGTGCCCTATTGCTTCTCAAGATATTTTTCTTTTAAGTCTTATGAGTTTGTATTTAAAGGCTTTAAGTTTTGTGTATTTCTTGGAGATGAAACCATGATTGTATGTTTATTGTAAATATATTAAATATGCTATTTTTGTTTTCAATTTTGGGGAGTTTTGGCTTGATTATTTTTTAACAAAGTAGTGATAAACTCATTTGAATTTTTTTATGTATGTATATATATGTTATCAGTGGCGTGAAAGGAGGTTCATAGCTGGTGAGGCCCTGACTTAATCATAATCATATTTACAAATATAAACCACCTGAATGTTGTTTACATGAGAAAATTCTGCGCATGCGGACATCGCTGCATGTCATCCAAAGCCATACTGCCGCGGTATGATAACTCCGTTACCTCAATAAACTTGGACATGTAAATATTATTAATTTTGTGTTGTGCTCCACAGCAAAGGGAAAAACTGTTAAAGTACAACTCAAAACCACGCCTTTCTCGCTTTCTGCATCAGTGCAGCTACAAGCAGACTCGTTGCCATAGCAACTGACAACAGTGACACAAAAAAACCACTCAATTATTTCCCACACAAAGAGCAGAACATTCAGCCTGTTGCAGTAGTGTGGTTTTAGACATGTTTATTTTGCGATTATTAATAAGTGATTGCTGTGGTAAGAGGAGAAAACTATAAATATATCGGTGCACTTGCCTATATGCTAGCTCCATGGCTAGCTTACTGTTACTGTCTTTTACTCTGCAGTTGTGGAGTCACAATGTCTGGGATCATGAGCGCCCCCTGCCAGGAGGCCGGAGAACTGCATGCCTCACCTCCAATCTGTTCTCTGGTTTCTTATCGCTCCTCTGCACATGAAACACGTTACACACACAGTTGGTGACAAAAAACACTGTACATTATATACATAAGCTAAATTGTGGAAAATCAGTTCATACATTAAATGTTTTGTAGCCATTTTATTGGTGACGTACAGACAGGAGGAACATGCTCTCATCAAATGGCAGCCAGTGCAGTTAGAGAGGTTGATCAATCCCAGGTGAGGCTCAGCTCACTGCTGTTTTACCAGCTTTGCTTCCGAGCATTTGAATGGGAAATTGCGAAAATTCAGCGATTTTGAAGAAAAAATTATCAGAATTGGTTAAGCTAAATGAAAAATAAATACTTTGTAGTACAAATCACAGGGTGAAAATAGCAATATAAATTATTTTATCATCATATATTATTTGTTATGCTGATGATACTCAGCTTTGTTCATCTGTAAATTCTGAAGAATCCAATCAATTAGGTAGACTACTGATGTGTCTTGAAGACATAAAAGCCTGAATGAATTATTTTTCTATTTTTACATTCAGACAAGATGGAAGTTGTCATTTTTGGATCAGAGCCCCTAAAGACCAGCCTCTAATAATCATGTAAAGAACAGTGGACATGTCATTCAAATCCCATATTAAGCAGGTTTAGTAACAAGGTTTTCTACTTTCACCTCCACAGAAGTAACAAAAATAATTTTAAAAAATTATATCCCTGAATGAGAAAAAAAAAAGGTACAAAGACAATCACAACTGAAAGTCAGCAGAAGTAAGTTGTGTTGTGGCATTTAAACCTGCAAATATAAAAGATATTAATATAACAAACATAAACTGGTGTACATGTCCTAAGATTGGAATCCAGTGCTACAACACATAGATATTGATCTGTAAACGGTGAAAGACTAAACCACAACATGTTCCAATAATGTGACATCAGACGATGTCCCCAAAGTCTAATTAAGGCCTTTCACATAGCAAAGTCTCTGAATTTAATTGGGCACCAAACCTGGCTTGCACTGCTGGAGGTCAAACGTCTTAGTGGTACAACCCTGAGGAAGAAAGGAATTAGATGGTTGGGGAGAGTATAGTACAGTATAGAAAAGGATAAGATTGCAGCATGTGCGTGTGAGGAGTAGGAAAGAGAATAGGCAAGGTTTCTTACAAAACTGTGATGCCCAATGGAGGCACTAATGATAGGCATGGCTAAAATAAAAGTCTGGAAGAAGTTAGGTATGGATGGTAATGTCCAGTGTAAATGTGTAAGCATGTTATGGTGCACAATCAATATACATGAGTGTGTGTTTATTGAGTCACTTATTCACATGTGACACAACAGCTCTTGCCTTTTCTGGTTCATCAGCAGACCTTGAAGGGACATTTCCATCTTGAAGCAAGCTTGTTAAATCTGTTGTGCAGTCATCCAAAAGAGTAAGGTGACCCGGTTCATCAGGGTAAATCACCTTTTTTGACATTCTGAGGCTTCAGGTGTTCTTTGCAATACATCACAGCAGGTCCACAGTTTAACACTTCAGTGAACCACTGCCTGTTCACGGTCCAGTATTCATAGACTAACCTATTTGCACGTTTTTCTGTGGAATGTAACTCTAAACTATTCACAAAAAAACCACCTATTTGCAAGTTTCACATAAAGCATATCTAAAAAATTGTAAACAAAATGCAGCCACGGAAGCTGAAATATTTGGGTGCAGTGCTACTTGACATGGTATTAGCCGATATGTCCAAAGTACACAATCCAGGAACACCATTTATTTTCCTTGATTGACTGGCTGTGCACCCAAGAGTGGAAATAAGAAAGAGTGAATCAGCTTCTATAGTAGTGCTAAGATGGTTTCAATTGTGCGCATTAATGCACATCAAGGTATACTTGGTGTTTGACCTATTAAAATAGGCAGCTGTAAGCCTTTTTGGAGGGGGTCTTTAGTATTTGTGGGTTTTCTTCCCTGCTGCCCATAAGCCCCGCAAATACTGGTGCTCCAATTTACATCAATCTGGGAGAAGTACTGACTGGGCATAATATGGTGAGGTACAAATCTTTCCTGGCTTTCAGTTTAAGGCCAACTGAGCAAAACCACTTGAACCTTTCAGATAGGTTCTGCAGCAACTAAAGACAAATATGTTATCAAGACATTTCACAAATCCCTCCAGTGTAGGCCCTTGAGTACCAACACATGTCACTGCAAGTTAGTAATAGTGCTTCAAGTTGTCCGCATTGGTCATCGCTGAGTCCTGAGTGGTGAAGATCAACGTCAGGTAAGCCTAGTGTAGGAGGAAGAATAGCTGTTGTTCCATCTGCTGCTACAGTAGTCTTCACTACATAGTGGTAATCTATCACTAACTTACCCTAGGGGGATGAAAATCAAGTCCAGTGTCAGAAGGCACTTGGATGTCAGCGGTAGTTGGATTCATTACTCTGACATATGTCAACCCAGCCTGTACCAGTGGAAACATGTTTGCTGCTAACAGACCATGATAACTTGGTGGACAGGGCTCTAAAGCAGGTGTGCAATCAGTTTTAAGATCAAGAATTTCAATAGCGAGCTCAACGTTTTATGTAATTTTCTCCATTTCACTTGGATTCCTCCGATAGAGTCAGTGGCCAATCTGCTATGCTGCCTTTCGTCTTCAATGCATAGCACCGCAGCACATAGAGCTCACACAAGCTGACTCACTCTCTGACACTCAAATGGCTTCCTTAGAAACACGGAGAGGTAGAAACCAGAACTCCTCGTGCTACTCTAATAACCAACCCTTAGCATAAAGACAAAATGGTGTTCAACAAAACACTTGGCGAAAAAATGAAAATAAAACAAAATGCCACAAACTTTACATTTAGCTATAAAGAGCAAGAGTTTCTTAGAGATAGAAGTCCAATTACAAGGCGTTAAATTACCAAATAAAAGTTCTTCTAAGTCATATTTGATATATACAACATTTTTGTAACAATTGAAGGTAACCTAGTTATTTGATTGTGCTATAAAATGACACTATTTGCCTGGAAAACACATAATACTGCCCGTTTAAAAAAATCTATTGTACTTTATAAAAAAGCAGTGGTTTGTAATCATTTTTGTGGACATTCAGTGACAGCTGCGGGTGGAAAGGTCGCCGAAATTATACTTCATGTATAGAAACATATATAATGATGGACTGTCACCTCATTATATACCGAGCACATACAGGTCAAATGACATTCAAGACTGATAGTTATTATTAGTTCCTAGTTTCCAAGGTGTTTCCCTGACAAATACATGTGTGCGTCCAGGTTTGTTAATAATTGCTAATTATTAGTCTTGTTCCTTTGGCACACCGCTCTAAAGCTGCTCTGTAAGAGGCAAATTCTCAACAACACTGTTGTTGAGAATTTGTTTTCAGAAAATATCTGAAAATATCTAAATTTTCAGATATTTCCTACATGAAAATATCTGGTTTCAACTGTACATGAAGTTGTATTCTTGTCACAAAAAGCTTTTCATTTGGTTAGGTCATGGGTTAGACAGAAGAAAAGGCAACATTTTCCCCCCATCCCAACACACTGATGGACGATGACAACTCCTGACATCAGCCCAATCGAAATGTGCCTGCGCTTTGCCATGATCTAATTTCCTCCCATCCAAGCCCTCTGGTTATCTGCGGCCTCCCCACTGTGCCACACCAGCCAGTGGAGATAATAGCTAAGGTTATGGATTGACCGGTGAGCCATCGTGTGCCCCTGCTTTGGGGTGGAGGTGAGGGTTGAAGGGGGCGACGGCTACGTGTTCAAGGCCAAGTCGAGGCATTGCTTTTATGCAAGCGCCTGGCATGAGAGCTCTCCTGTTTCTCAAGTGCAGACGGGGTCTCGCCGGGGCCACAGTGCAGTGAAATGGAAAGCATGCCATTCCCTGTTCCGCTTGATGCCGAGTGACTGTTAGAGGTTGTGTCATGTTCCTTGGCTATTGACTCAATGACTTGGGACTTCACGACAAAAGCCTTAACCCGTGCGGGCTTTCTACGCGCTGACAGAGAAATGTGTCTTCCACTTGTCTTCACATTGACCCCACGACTCTGCTGGGCTGATGTGTTCACATCCCCAAAAGTCTCACCTTCTGAACCCAGAAGTAACCTTTGGACAACCTTGGCTGTCTCTCATGCTCTCTCAAACTTCAGTCTGACTTCTATCAGAGCCACTTTCTCTACATCTATGTATGTGTGTGTAATTTAAATATCATTAAGGTTGCCCGTCAAACTCTCCAGAAATTGTAATCTGGTTGACGCAGATCAGACTTCCTCCGTACATACATCCAGCATCTTGACTCAATGTCAAGGCAGAGGAATAAGTCCAAAATTGGAGTACCTGCCTCTGCCTTCGACTCGTTCCGGGATCAAACCATCACACAACGCATTGCAAAAGTTTCCACACCCCTTGAGGTTTTCCACATTTCACCACATTACAACCATGAACTTAAGAAAATGATAGATGGTTTTTACATTCCTTACCAAATAAAAAGCTGAAAAATGTTGAATGAAAAATGACAGCTGCTGGTCTTTGGGGGTGTGTCTCTATGTGGTTTTGTTCCTAAACTCTTCCCCATTCCGCTTTTCAAAATATCTCACTCTCAAAACAACTGGACGAAGAGTAGGGTTAGGCGATCTGGACCTAAAGTTTTATCACAATATTTTGCGGTACTATTGTGAGAACGATAAAAGTAACGATAAAATGTATGTATTACCTCCTTCTTAGGTAATACAAACAGTATTAGTGACGTCCTGATTCGCGGAAGTGGGAATAAAAACTACAACCACTGCAGACAATAACGTGGATTTAGTTGTTGATGTGCTGGCTCCAGTTGGACAACGACTTTATGGTGAATACGCTCCACCATTAGTGTCTATATTTGTTTCAGCAAGTACTGAGAATGCTTGGTACGTGAGATGTTACTGTGTCCTCTGCTGCGCAGGACACAGGACACTTTTAGGCTGTTTGCCGTTCACGCAGGAGATCGCATACAAGTCAGTAGTATTTGGTATTGTGAACGACCATGCAAAAAAAGAAAAAAAAAAACAGAAAACGGATTTCACAATTAAATCAGAGTTGAGCATTAACGCCTGCAGTGTGAACATAGCATTGGTTTTCCTCCTTAAGGAGTACCATATGAAAATTAAAAAAAAATCAGTAACAAATAAAAACCAAGTCATACTTCATGTCAGTTGCAGCAATTTCCCAAAAACTCAAATGAATTAAGCTACAATTTGTTGTTTTTTTTTACCTTACTGACATTTTAAGTCAGTAAAGTCGGCTACACGTAGAAATCTACTGAAGCTCCAAAACGGTTCGATGGGTATGAATACTTTGCACCTTGTTTCTTGGTTTCATATCTATCCCAAGAGTTGTGTGCTTTCCATCTCTGCATATCCAAGTGATTTTTTTTCCTGTGACGAGGTTCAGACAGCTGACCTGATTTACTGCGAGGTTCCACACTTTGTTAAAAACAAAGAAAGAAAAAACCAACTAAGTGACACAAGCCCCAATTATGCAGTTTCTTTTCATGCAGAATAGGTCCGTATTCAAAAGAGGATGTGAATTGCAAATCCAGCTGCTAGTGTTCCCCTGCTCTTCTTTAATCTAATAATGTGATCCATCATTTCTGCAAGGACAGCCCAGCAGCTCAGGCATGGAAACGAATCCCACAGAGGATTACCATCAGGATTTTTGCATAACCATATATGCAGACCTAAAAGACTCCAAAGGATAAGGGGGGGAGTTATTAAGAAGAAAAAAAAAACAAGAAAAAAAAACACATGCAGAATAATGTTGAACTTCTTTAACGCATGGCAACAATAGCTATGAGTAACCTTCAAACATACACTTGACATCCATAACCTCATATTCTCTGGATTCAGCCGGATTCTCTCTTTCTCAAGAGAGAAAAAATAAATTTTTAAATCACCTACAGGAATGTTTTCTGCTCAGTCGTATTGCTGTTGGTTAAGGAATGGTCCTGCTTCACAATCATCTATTACCCTGATGAGCTTGCAGCCCCAGAGCTTTGACAGCACAGCCACGCGATGAGCGAGACAGCCGACTGCCACTATTTGTTCTTCTGAGGCATTCATCACGCTAATTACCCATGGTGCCAAGCAGCTCCTCCCGCAGCCCGGCGAAGCTTCGGCTGCTCGTTTTCAAAAAAGGAAGAGGTGGGAAAAAAGAAATCCTCACATGAGCCTAAAGAGAGGGTGTCCCTTTTTTTTTTTGGCTCCCCTGCACATAATTAACTCGGCACTCCGGAAACTTGACAAATTGGAATGATGAATCTGGCCTCTACGAATAGACACAAACACATAATCAATCACCAGACGGGAGCGGTTTTTGGGAATGAGGAACTGCGCAGCGCTGCGAGGGACAGAAGTGCCGTCGCTCTGAAGGAGAGGATTTTGAGTCTTTGTTGTGCTCGTCTTGTGAAAATGTCGAAGCGAGGATGTGTTAAGTGGGTGGTGCAGAGCGAGGCGCTTCCAAAACCTCCACATTTCATCGCTGAAAGGGGCAGCGTTATGTGTTTCCCAGGCACACAGTGCCATTTTATAGCACAGTCAACTAACTATGTTACCTTGAGTTTCTATAAAACTGCTATATAGACCAAATATGACTTAAAATAAATTTGACTATGTAATTTAGCATCTTGGGCCTCTGTGTCTTTAAAAACTCCTGCTCTTTCTGAAACTCCGCCTTCAGGAAGTGATCACAACATGGCTCCTCTATTAACACTTTAACAATGTTTTTACCACTAAGTAGTGGCTCATATAATGAGCTCAGCATATGTGCAGTTCCCCAAGGTGTTTCCTAATTGCTGCTGGCTAGTCTAAAGGATCTGAGTGTGGGAGGGGTTTTCTGTGAGGCAGTTGCTTGGAAATTGCAGCTCCGAGGAGGAGCTACGTCTTGAAGGTGGAGCCAGGTCCATCCAAGCGTTTTGAATGGATTGCCAAGGGAAATTAAAGGATTGCTCAAATATGCATAAAAGAATCAAAGCAACACTCCAGGTGTGTTTTTGACGAGGTGATAACAACATAACATGATGTAGAGAAGTGGTCCCCAACCTTTTTATTACCGCGGACTGGTCAAGACTTGGCAATTTTGCTGCGGCCCAGGGTTGCAGGGGAACCATCAGATAATGCTTCTGCATGTTTGTGTTCCTGCTAAAACCTTTTTTTTTTTCTTTTTTTTGCCTCTATTTTCCCTTTACGACAATCTTACAACGTCCTGCAGTTTGTGGTGTGTTACGTGGTGGTGTGTTGAATATGCCCGATCTAAAATCGGACATATTCAACATTGTCTTGGCCAGATTATCACAGCCTATGGGGTTTTCCCTGACTGGGAGCAGAACGCAGCCTGCAATCAAAGACAATCTTTTATTTGGAGAATTAGACCTTCTTCTTTGGGATCCTCACTGCACAGTTCCCACCAGCTCCATTGCCTGTTGGTCAAACTATTCTTCCTTTACATTTATTGACAGCTTCTAATAATGGGAGTTGGAGCTGGGAGACACCGCTTCCCTTCTCAATGATGACCATAAGTGAGCAAATACACAGCACCATCGACACGTACCAATAATAACCAGAAATTAAGGTTTCTTTAACTGGCAGCTAAAGAAATGCTAAGGCAGTGTAAATCTAACATGATTGCTCGACTTTAGCTTCTCAGTTGCTTCGGTTCAAGATAATAATATAATATTGTTAAACGAGGTCATTCAGGAAGGACTAAACTAAATATTTTTCCTCACCTGATAAATTTATTCTAATCATATTTTCGCTAAAGCTTATTGATAAATATGACAAACCCTGCAGAAGACAATATTTTATCAAATTAAATAAATATTTTACAGATGGGTTTTCAAAAGAACAATTGTTTTACTGTCAATTAGCAGTTTTTAACTTTTGTGTATATTTAAAGCTAGGCTAATAAAATAAGTTATCTTGATATTTAGGGACATAATTTTTATTTTAGCAAAACAGGGTAATCATTCTTAAAATAATATCAAAAAGCTTCGATATTATTTTATTGCGTGAGTGTACGCAATAAACGTACACTCACGTTTATTACAATAAACGTGAGTGTACCTCGTCTCTCCAGTCTAGAACCGTTTCACACTGATTTTGAGTCAATAGGGCACATGAGTTGGAAGCTATTGAAGAAAAAAATATATAGTTTTTAATATTACAATTATTACAAATATTGAGTATGACTAAAAATTCACTAGAGAACAGTGCGTCTCGTGTAACAGCATGAATTTTGTGTCCGTTGGTCACAAGGTAAGATACTTATTTACATTTGTTTCTTAGTGTTTGGTTGGTAAGTTTGTTGACAGTTTCTAAGTGAACCTCCGAGCGCTTGAGGAGGGAGCGGTAGACAACGGCTGGCCCAAATTAGCGTTCATAAATTGGATCAACCTTGAGCTAGGCACCGCTCACTCCGCGGATATTGGAATATCCAACTTGAAAACAACTTCGCTGCGTTGGTTTTAACGGCACAATCCTGCACTAATGGAGCACTAATGAAGTAACACACTTTGGTTTGTTTTGGAGCAAGATGGGGGATGGTGATGTCATCGGCCAAAATGATAATTTTTAATATCTCAAAAACCAAAGGTGCACAAACGAAAATTTTAACGCCACAGACCTGCACTAAGCAGACACTACTCAGACTATATGCAGGATTTTTTGACGTTGGTAGGGTGTCAGCTTCACTCAACTGTCTAAGTGGTGAAAAAATGCTGAAGTACTAAAACGGAAATCCGTGGCAAATAGACTATTGGGTGTTAAGACAACACTGCATAACATAACTTTAATCAAAGATAAATCACAGAGGGTAATTTATAGATAGATTTTCTCCGGGTGCTCCGGGTTTCTCTACAAACAGGATGGATGGATGGATAAATATTGTCTGTAATCCTCTCTATTATTAAAATTAAGTAAATCTCTGTTTTCTATAAGTTTTCGCAGGCGTCTCTACAAACATGATACTACATAGGTTAGCTATCTATTTATAGTTAACCTATAAATAGATAGCTAAATAGATACCTATCTATAGCTATCTATTTATAGGTAACCTATAAATAGATAGCTAAATAAATAGCTGTCTATTTATAGCTATCTATTTATAGCTATAAAAAACACATGGTGGCACGGCGGTAAAGCACAACCCACATATGGAGACCGTTCTCAACGCCTCCATGATAGTGACACTTTTAATGCAAAGTTGCTCTAAAAGTTGCAGTGAAAGTCCATTAAAAGTGCCAACCTTGCATTAAAGTGACAATGCAGCTTTGCATTAAAACTGTCATTTACTGAATGACACTTCATGACAACAGTCATAAACATTCATAAAAACTCCTTCATGTTCATGACAGATGTCATGTCATGTTTATGATGTCATGTCAGTCTGATGCACAGCCCGTCATAAGACGGGCTAGAAAGCTATAGATAGATAGCTATCTATTTATAGTTATCTATTTATAGGTAATCTATAAATAGATAGCTATAGATAGATAGTTATAAATAGCTATCTATCTATAGCTATCTATTTATAGTTATCTATTTATAGGTAATCTATAAATAGATAGCTATAGATAGCTATCTATTTATAGTTATCTATTTATAGGTAATCTATAAATAGATAACTATAAATAGATAACTATCTATTTATAGTTAATCTATAAATAGATAGCTATAGATAGATAGCTATCTATCTAGCTGGATAGATATCTATCCAGATAGATATCTATCTATCTAAATAGAGAACTATTTATATGAAGTTCTCTCTTCATATAAATAGCTAGATAGATAGCTATCAATTTATAGCTATCTATTTATAGGTTAGCTATAAATAGATAGCTATAGATAGATAGCTAAATAGATAGCTATCTATTTAGCTATCTGTTTATAGGTTAGCTATAAATACATAGCTTAATAGCTATCCATCTATCTATCGGTTAGCTATAAATAGATAGCTAAATAGATAGCTATAGATAGACAGCTATGTATTTAGCTATCTATTTATAGGTTAACTATAAATAGATAGCTAACATGTAGTATCATGTTCGTAGAGACACCGGTGAAAACTTACAGAAAACAGAGATTTACTTAATTTTAATAATAGAGAAGATTACAGACAATATTTTTCCATCCTGTTTGTAGAGAAACCGGAGCACCCGGAGAAGACTTTTGTTTAAAGTGGAATTATTTAACTAATAGACAAAATTACAAACAATATCTATCTGTCTGTCTGTCTATCTGTCATTTGTGTTTGTAGAGAAACCGGAGCACCGGAGAAAACGTTTGTTTAAAGCAAGATTAGTTGATTTTACTAAAAGAGCAAATTACAGTGTCTATCTGTCTGTATTTTTAGAGAAACCGGAGCACCCGGAGAAAACTTATATTTAAAGTAGGATTACATAATTATTCATTT